>JAOEGS010020109.1:7382-17622 GCA_025447755.1 Corythornis vintsioides
TCCAACTGACTCCCATTGCCTCTTGTCCTGGCACTGGATGACACTGAGCAGAGTCTGGCTCCATCCTCCCTACACTCGCCCTGAACATATTGATAGACATTGATGAGGTCCCCCCTCAGTCTCTGAGTGGAGGGTTTATCTCATTTTATGAGAAGCAGAGGCCATACTAACTAATATTTCCTCTTAAACTTGAGGCTGCTGTGCAAACTGCTCTGGGCTGCTGGAGACTTTAGATCATAGAACCATAGACAGCATCATAGAATGGTTTGTGTTGGAAGGTCCTTTATAGAGTATCTAGTTCAAGCCCTCTGCATGGACAATCTTTCACTCAATGCCCAACCTGTTCTTTAGCACTTCCAGTGACAAGGCAGCCACAACTTCTCTGGGCAACCTGTTCCAGTGTCTCATCACCCTCGTTGTAAAAATGTCTTCCTTGTAGCCAATGTAAACCTACCTTTTTTTTTTTTTTTTTTCAGTTTAAAACCATTCTTCCTTGTCCTGTCACTACAGGCTCTGGGAAAGATTTTTCTGGCTTTCTTAGAGGCCTCCTTTTCCACAGGGCTCCAGTGAATCTGTTCATGAAACATTAACACTCTTAATAACATTCATATATATATATATATATATATAAAACATAACATTCTTAACTATAAGGACTACATAAGGATTAGAAAACAGTGAAAGGTATTTCAAATGTATGGTCCTCACAAGCCCTGCAGAAGCTTGGATTGCTGGTAGAAAAATTAGATGTGATAGTAATTTGTATTTAAGACCTGCATTTGAGTATTTATTTTTTTTCCCATCCAAGAAAGAGTAGGATAGTATAAGGAGTGAAGTGCTGCTCCTTGCCTAAAAATAAAGAACAAAAATATGGATTTGCATAAGAAAAATGTCTGGGACAGAAGGTGTTGATTTTTTAAGAGGAACACCATTTAAGACATGTAGGTTGTTAAAAAAATAAAATAAACAAGTCTTGCCAATATACTTTTCTGGGATTGCCAGGTGGCTGGAGTTGGCCAAGTGTCTCTGGGCTGCTCGGAGGATGGCACATGTAGGAGCTTCTGGAAAAGGAAATCTGTTTCTCAAAGTGGGTTTTTTAAGTCTAGAATTCTGAATACATGAGTGCCTACCTGACTGGAGCCTTTCACTTCTATGGGCTGGATGCCAGTTTATTACACATTTATTTCTGTTGCTCACTTTGCATCTTTATAGCTAAACAAAGACTTTTATTTTCCTGACTTAGCTGAGGCATATGAACTAGCTTAATACTACTCAGAAAACATAAACTAAAATGCTGACAATAAGTGTATTACTTTAATGGTTTTTTTTCTAAGAATCTGCTATCTGGTTGTCATCTTTTTTCCTCATTCCTGCTTGCATTTCCTTCCAGTCTTACTAGCAGATTACTGTAGTCTATACCTGTAGTAAACACCCTAACAGGCAGATCATGGCACTTTGATGCACTGCTATGGAAAAGCTGCAAACTGTGACATGGGGAGGTGAACTGGAACTGATTTTAGGTTCCCATTCAATTTACTGAATTAAAAAAAACCAAAACTATTTAAAAAAAATATATATCAAGTTGGGGCAGTAAGGTGAAAAAACTTTAAAGCATATTCTTGCCATTTGGAAATGATGATCATTGGCACTAATGCCAAAGAGCTTACAAACCACTGTGATATGTGGAGTATAGAAGTAGAAAGGCCAGCTCCCTCTTAGGCAGAATACTTTGGATTGCTGTCTCAATTCTGGGGATTGGGAAGCATTTCAATGTCTTCCATCTCCTAGTGAGTCCATGACCTTCCGTGTCCCTGATGGCTCTCCCAGTGCACACTCAGACCACCTTTCTGCTTGTGAGCCAGAGCCAGCCCTTGCAGCTACAGAGTTTTCCCTGGCCTATCATCTACTTCTATCACTGACTGTATGAAGTCATGTGGATTGTGAGAGAAAGGGTGAGTGGTGGTGGTGTGAATTGAGGCTAGTTTGGAGATCTTGGCAATGCAGAGAAACAAAATTGCTTTGTTCAGCCCTCTCTGCTCCTTTGCTCCAACATTCAAAACAATGTTTTCTATGCTGTGAGATGCCCCTGCCTTCTGTGATTTTTCAAAGAACTTTCAACAGCTTTTGAATACCACCACTGTGGAGGAATCACATCTTTTCTTGGGCTCAAACTGTTCTGGCAATGTCAGTGTACTGGCAGAGTCAGACAGGCTGTCTCCCCTCCTAGCAGGCTGACTGTGCAGAAGCTGGCAGGAGTGTAGTAAGCTCTCAGCCTTGCAAGGATCTGTCACAACAAAGTAGTTCTGATGTGTAGGAGAGCTGTACAGAGACAGGAACTGCTGTGACAGGGCAGAGACATCTGTAAAGTGAGGAGATAGCTAATCTGTGACAGAGGGTGATGTGTCTCCATGGAACTGTGAACTCTGTTGGGGATTGAGTTCTGAATTGTCAAAGTTAGTGTCTGAGGGGCTTTCAGGGATGTTTGCAGGTGACAGCCCTGACCAGGAAAACATCTTGCCATCTCCTCAAGGTGCTCCATGGACAGTAAGCTGAATGGGACTGTGCTCCCCAGGATTGGCTTCACGGTGCTGAGGCTTGTTTGACCTAATGCTGTGAACCCAACCCCTGGTACCTGGTGTGTGGCTCCTGAGCACCTGATACTAGAAGGGAGGGTTATCCAAGGTAGGAAACACTGCATAGGATGAAGTTTTGTGGTGGCCTTGGCTGAGACACTGGTTTAGGAAAGCCTTTCCCCCTGCCTCTTTGCTCCCATCCTCAGTCATGACTGTCATCCCATTCCACAACTGCTTCTTCCCTCCTCTATGCTGCTAAAATTACCCCTGGACAAGCTGTAAACCTGACCTCTGTGTTTCCTTTCTGATTTTTTTTCTGGTTAGCTTTTCCACTGGCTTGCCAAAAGCACTCACGGGCTGTTTGCACAAGCTTACTTATTAAAGATCTGATTTATGTGATTTTTCATCCTTACTTCACCCCCGGCTGTTAGTTCTGCACCTGCCTGAACTTCATGCTCCTGCAGTTGTGCCTGCTATAAAAAGTGTTTCATTACCAATCTGGGTCATAAAATGATCAAATAAGTGGCATATCATGCTGACAGCACAGGGGGGGAATAGCAGGAATGAGAATTAAGGGAGAGTTGGAGAGACTGGAATGATTCAATCTGTACACAGCACAATGGCTTGTGTGGCAGAGCCTGACATTTTAGGTAGTCCCACCTAAAACTCTCCAAAAATGCAAAAAAAAATTAAGAGTGTGTAATAGATGATGCAGAATCTATTCTAGCAGAGATAGCTCTTCACTTTGTGAGGAGTAGGAACCAGCCAAAGGGGATTTCTGACTCCCAGACCTCCTTCTAGGCTGTTCTTCTGGCAAATAACTGTGCATGAAAATGTCAAACCCATGTGCTTTTCTTCACAAGTTAGCTGCTTACTAGTTCTGTCTGAGTTGCAATGACAAAGCAGCAGTACCCAGACACTGAGGGAGAACTTGTTTTTAGTGACATCAGCTTTAACATGTGAACTTTTCCGTGTAGTTTCATAGTAGAATATTTTCTGAGCTGGCTGTTGGCTGATGCAGACTTCTTTTCTACTGCTTTATGCCAGGACATTAGGCAGATCCTGGACTTTGTGCTTCATCTCAATGGAAAATCCATTTAATTTTTGTCTGGCCTCACTCAGGCAGGTATAATTGAGTAGAGAGGCTGGTCTCCCCATTATGCTAAGGAGCAAAAAGGTAAAAATGTGTAAAAATGTGTAAAATTATCATTATACAAAAGGCTCACACAAAACAATTTTCCTGCTTTGGCACAAAGGGGTGACACCAGACCCAAGGCAGCTTCCAATTTAAGACTGAAGCTTTCAAATAGCTGTAGCTTTCATGTGCTTTGAAAATCAAGTCAGTGTCCTTTTGAATGCCCTGTAGAGAAATAATTTCTTTTTTGTTCCTGCTATGCTCTCCTTCTAAAGCAAAGCAATGATGTTTCCTAAATTGGATGAATATCTGGGAAATTTCCCTCTTTTTGAACTAAGTTTTGTACTTTCACAAAGGATTCAAAACTATATGATTTTCCTGAGAGCTCTGAAAACACTGAAATATCTATCTAAGGAATAGATTTGAGGAAATTTACACAAATTATGAAGATTTCTTCAGGACTTCTGATTTGACACACTAGAAAACATTCCATGTTTAGAGATAATGCTTCCCTGCCATTGTCTCCATACAGTTTTGACATGAATCAGCTTTTTGACTTAAGTTGAGCAACTTAAGTCTATCTTGTGTAATGTCTGTGGCTATAAATGCACAAGACCTGTTTGCAACTTATTCCTTGAGAGGAAAAAAAACCTGAGGGTGAAGCTCACTACCTGTGGGATCCCATTCTGTACAACTGAAGTCCAAACCAGTGTTTTAAATGTAATACTGCTTTCTGGTCCTCTATCAAAAACACCTCTAACAGTAGAATGGTTTGCAGAGTAGCAGCATTTCTTTCTTCTTAGATGTAAGGAAAACATATTTATTTTGCCCTGTTCCACTTCAGTTTTGCAATTGTTTTTGCTGTGAGGTTTTTCTGGCAGATTTCAGTGGTCTTTAATAGAGTGAAGCTGTCAGGATTGACTGTGATGGAGATGAAATTCTTGTTACCTAGGGCTGAAACAAGAAATGGATTTGCCTTTCAAGTAACAAATGGGAAGTCCATCAATCACTTATTAGTGAACTATGAAATATTGTATTTTCTGACTAAAAAATCCATGGTAGATTTGGAATGTATTTTCCATGAATAGTTTGAGTTATGTTGTGGTTTAATATTGTGGTGTTCGTGTTGGGAAAACCAAGTTGTATGGAAGTTATTCACCAACTTAGATGTGTAAGGAATGTTTCTCCTGAATTTGTTCCATAAATATTTTAGAGCAGGAAAGTTTCTGGTCATTCTGATGTTTAAAAAAAAATCAGTATTAGGGTGTAATTGTAGTTTTTTTGGTAGATGAACAGAGATGTGTCTTCTTTTATCTTCAGAGCCTTTGAGTTAGGACATGGATTCCTCCATTATGCATGGTGAATCTTTGACTGTTCATTTACTCATATGGCAACAAAAACACTTTTAAGCAACTTGGTATGTTAAAATTGAAGCTATCCAGAAAAGCTGAGGGAACTGGGAAAATCAGGAGTTTTTATTGCTTAAAGCTGAGCAAGAACAAACTTGCCTTTCTCAAAAAGATAAACTTAGGAGGCCTAAAATAATACTCTCAAATGAAGCACATCTTCCTTCTCTTCTTTGGGTTGACTTTGATCAATACCCTTGTAAAGGAATTGAAGTTTTTAGGTGTTTGGAATGTGGTTTATTGGCCATGATAATGATGATGTTTTGATTTTACAAAGATCAATGGTGATAAGGTCTTTTTGTCACTGTTCATTGTAAATATTTGAGTTTGGTTTGAGATATTTTCTGCAAGTGTCTGAGTTTTTATAATCTTTGATCCATAGTATATGCAGACAATGCAGACAGATAGACCATGGTGGGAACTTAACGAAGAACCTAGAAAAAATTCTACCAGATTTTCATATATTGTGATTTATCTCCCAGATGCTGGTCATAGCAATAGCTTGATGGACAGCTGAAGTATTAGAAGCAACTGTCATGGTACTCCACATCCTGGCTGAGAAATTGCACTCTGATAATGCTACCCAGGAGGAATCCTTGGATCCTCAAGGGACAGAATCCATGTTTGTATATTCAGTGAGTATCCCATAATCTAGATATGAAAGCATAATTAAATGGTTATGCTACTCAGTGTATCCCTGGAAGTCTCAGTAAGCATCAGTACAAGAAAACCCCCAAGTCTCCTGACCCAAACAAGCAGTTTGACATCTGCATCTTTTAGACTTGATGGCTACTGCTGATGACCTGGGAGTGGACTGGGTGCCCTGTGGTGCAGCTTTCACAAGGGAGAAACAACTGTCTCTCTCTTGTCCTGACACTGGGTTAGGGGATGAGTTCATTTGAGGAGGTTGGGCAATCACCCAAATCAGAGCAGAAATGCAAGTATTAGCAAAGCATTCTCATGGGAGGTCCATAGAATTTAAAATTGGCTTCCTTGATTGGTCTCAGAGCCTGACAAAGCTTGGTAATTCCATATATTTTCTCAGGCATTAAACGATCATGTCTTGGATTATCTCCTTAAATGTTTTCTTTCTTTTTGGTGAATTGCAGAAATTGTGGAATGATTAGGGAAAAAAAAAAAAAATTAAAAAAAAATTGAAAGTTTCTATCCTGGATCCATATTTATAATGGAAGAAAGGACTAGGAAAATCTTAAAAGGTCACCTAGTCCACTTTCCTATCCCGAGGCAGGATTAATGGCACGTGAAGTCGAGTTCCCACGCTGTGGAGCACTGGTGATGCATGAACCCCTTCAAGTGAATGTAGCACAGAAAATACTATTTTCAGGAGATCATTTGCTCCAGGCTTTCTGAGCCTGCAGCAAAGGAGGGGGAGGCTTGTAATTGATTGAAGCTGTTCAGTCTTGGAGGACAGTGAGAGCAGCTGACTTGGATGCAGCAGGATGCATCCCTGTCTCCTGTTGTTCAGCCCTTGTTCTCATTATTCTACTCTGCCACCCCTCAAAAGAAGCAGGACAACTGCCTGGTGGGAGTGATGGGGCCCATTTGGACTCAAAAAACATGCACAGGAGAGGGAAAAGCAGGTTGGTTGGGAGGCCAAAACACATCCAGGGCCATTTAAATAATTTAATAGAAAACTATGCTCCCTGTTTGCTCCATTAGAAGTATGGGACAACAACTGGTCTGGTAGCCACACATCCCATGCTAAGCTAAAGGAGATGACCAAAAAAAGACCTTTTGAAAAGGAGGTTTGCCATGCCTGCAAACTTTACCTCTTCTCAGAAAGGTAACTTTCTAATGGAGGTTCATCCTTTTTTGTCTGTGCTGCAGGAGGCACTCCTTAGACCATGTCTTAGACTGACAGAGCAAGTGTTTCTCTTGGGAAAAAAAACCTGAAAACTTGTGAACAGAACCACTTCAGGGAGTCAGTTTAGAGACCTACTATACCTGGCACCTCAGAAGGACTTTAGGCACAGCTTTGTAATCTTAGCTTTTGACAGTGACTGTTTTAGTGAGCATTTTGTGAAGAAATCCAAGGTAGCTGTGTCCATGGCTCTGAGATGTTTTTGAACTTTTCTGTCTTTCTAAGCTGGTTGTATTTCAACAAGAACAAGTAGGAAAGCAAATTGAAAGCTTTAAGTGTTCCAGAGTGAATAATTACAAGAAGAAAGTGAATAAACAACTAAATTATGGTTAGATACCTCTATGGTGAGCTTCACATCAATTAATAGTACTGCTTTGGCTTTCAAAAAATGTTCTGTAGTGTTTCTGGGAAAATTGAAAAATACAGCACTTTAACCCTGTTGACTAAAGTCTTTATCTAAATGAAAATGAATTTGCAGTTGTTTGTATTATTCTTCCAGAGTCAAATGGGAATATGGTATTACCAGCCCAAAGAAATAATGATTTATTCCACAAACCTGTTGCAGAAGGTTTAATAGACTTATCAGAGTGTGCTGAGGACTTCTCCCCAAAACTTCCTTTCCCCTTCTCTGCTCTGTGTCCCTTTGGTCACTTCTCAGGCTTTGTAGATATGAGATAAAGGGAAATGCCCTTGTCAGTAGTCAGTGATTTAAACAACTGCAGTTACAAGTTGGAGATGTCTGTATCCCACAAAGGGCTCGCAGCCTAAAACCCTTCAACCTCACGTGGCAAAACTACTTCACTTGTTGTGGAGCCACTTGAATGCACTGGGAGATTTGAAGAAAAAAAAAAAATCAACGGTCTGGAAACTATTATTTACACAACAAACTAGTTTTGTAGTGAAAATTTCATTATGAGCTAACCCTAACCTCTATAAATAAGTCTATGGCTGTTAATTGTAGAGTTAAGTTGATGGTACCAGAAGCCACAGGTCAAAACCAGTTTTTCTGGAAGTGGTATTACTTCATTTACTCCTGTTTTACTTAGAACTGAGGCTCATTAGCTGCTCAACAACTAGAAAGGTATGGCTGAGGATCCTGAAATAGGAATTTGCCTTGACTTCCCCAACTGAGGGAGCTCTCAGCAGTGGTGGCTAAGTGAAATGTGACCAAAGAGCTTGGGAACTGGAGAGTACTCAGGCTTCTTATAGCCTAATTATGTGAATCTTTTTTTTCTTAGTGTCTCTGGGTTGACTAGGAGCTGGACACCTGAATATTTGAAGATCTGGTTCTCACTGCCTTAATGACATCCTCGTAGGCTAAGTAGAAATTATATATATGGGAATTTGATTTTATAGCTAGTTTTACCTATATTCTTGCTCTTTTAAGGAGACCTTTTTTTTTTGCTAGATGATATTTTGGAAGCCAGTAAAAATAATAATATAAAAAGGTTGTAATTAACACCTTGTAAAAAAATTATGTGTTGCTTACCTCACAGCTATGATATCAGAATACTGTATGTAAAACATATTGATTTGTGGTTGAGAGGTTTGTTGTTGGTTTTTTGTTTGTTTTAGGTTTTTTGTTGGTTTTTTTTTTTTTTGCGTTGCTAAATGACATCCAAATGATCCTAAATCTTCAGACATAAGAGCAATAGTTTTACAACATATAATTATTTTTTAAATGTTTAGTGCTCTAAGATAAAATAATTGCTTTCCCGTTATTTTGATGGTAACAAGCAATCTCTAGTAATTCCATATATGTCCTATGGAATTGAGGATTTGACATTTTTGGAGTGAGAATATAATTTTTCAAGATTGTCTGGTTAAAAGAAAAAAAAAATGAAGATAATTGAGGTGTGACTGAGATGTCCCTGCTTTGCCTTAGCAGTACATCTCCATTTACTTTCTGTGGCAGGAGTCAGCCTGTAGATGTCCCCCAACACATGTTGTGCTATGTCCAGTAGTTCAGTTCTGTTGAAAGCAGCTATCACATTTATAAATTACCAACAGCTCGAGTTAAAGAGAGACAGAGAGATGAAAAGCTGCTCAGGAATGGCTATTGTGTGGGAGGACAGTGGAGGTAACGACAGAGTGAAGAGCATCTCAGACCAAGAGAAACATGAGCTAAACTAGAGCTGATAAGAGAAATAGGAATAAGAGTCTTACAGAAGGCTGAAGACATCAGAAAAGGGGAGCCAAAAATGACACACTTCACTGTGACTCTCAGATATGGAAATGATAGATTTTCCTCTGGCTTAGTGAACCAGAACTGACCTCAGCACTGCAATACATGATGAAAAGAATTCTGTGCTTCCATGACTTGAGAGGTTTGCAAGTGTATCATGTCTTCACCAGAACCATCAGGTCCATGGTAGAAAATGCAGATCAGCCCATAATCAGCCTCATGAGATGATGAATTTTGGTGACCTTTAGCTAATGTCATTAAGTGCTGAGTAGTGTCTACATCAGTGGTGGACTTGGTCTGCCTGCATACCCTAAGCTGGAGCTGGCTGAACCCTTTGTATTGTTTGTAATATTAGGTGGAATCCTAAACAGTTGCTATTTTCACCCATTTTTGCTATTCCTGTCCATGAAATGGTCGATTTCTTTTCACACAAGACTTTGATGGATGGTTTCTACTTCTGTCAATACCCATATTCAAATGCAAACAAGCACATTTGTCAAAGAGAAAGAGTGTTCACTGGTCACAGTGTATTAGTTGCTGTGTTATTTGTCATTATGGTCGTTATTCTTCTGCTTTCAAAAACATACATGGAGGACCTGAGAGAATAGAGTGTAAACTTTCCCTCAGCACAGCTAATGAAGGGGCAAATCAAAGTGTAATGAGTGATCTTGAGCTGGGAAATTCTAATTTCGTACACATTTTATAGCACATATATTCCACCCTATTGCTTTTCTCTCATAGAAATAAAACAGATCATAGGAAGTCAGGTGAGGAATATAGAACCACAGAATTTGAAGCTAATTTCTTCCACCGTAGTATATTCAAAGAGCATAGAATCATATAGGTTGGAAAAGATCATTAAGTCCAACCATTAACCTAATACTACCATGTCCACCACTAACCATATCCCTAAGTGCTACAGATTGTCCAGATTCCTCTGCAGAGTCTTCAGATCTACCTGCTGGCAGATACTTCTATAACCAGCTTTTAAAATCTCCAGTAATGGATATCTCAAACTTCCCTCCAGGTGAGCTACTTTGATTTTTCTTTATACTAAAT
>JAOEGS010020111.1:4653-44447 GCA_025447755.1 Corythornis vintsioides
GCACAATCCTGAGCTCAAGAGTTTATTCTTGGTTGCCACAGACACAAACACCACCACCAAATCCACACTAGTTCATGCAGGATTAACTCCATCAAGGACTAAATTATTAGGGGGAAAAAATACTCAATATAGTAAAAATACTCACTCTAAAATCCCCAAGTCAATGAACACAAAGGAGCCTGTGAGGCTCGAGAGGCCAGGTAAACTCAAATGACCTTCCCATCACACACCTACACCTAGTACACTCACAAATGTGCTGTATTTTACTCCTGAGCTAGTAGATGTAGACACCTGCAAGCAGAAATCTAACCAGACTGAATAATGTGACACAGAAATGAGCCTAACAGGGAGTTTATGGTAAATGAAAGCAGCTGAAATGTCCTCAAACTGGGACCTGCCTGTGCTTGGCCATGGGGAGAGGACTACAAATAGCAGGGAAAAAAAACCCCAAACATCCAGAGGACTGATTCCATTTTCCTGCTAAAATTAGAAAAGAAAAAAAAAAAAAAAGACAGGAAGTCTCTTTCATTTTCTTTCTCTTTGTTTAAGATGTGGACAATATTAAAGCACACAGAGGACCAGAGTCATTTTGAACACAAAAGGAATGAGTGAATAGCAGGAGGTCTGTTGTGGCACAAGCACCAGCTACAAAGCACCACTTGTTATCTGTGTGCTAAAAATATGATGATGATTAATGGCAAGGATGGAGGAAAAAACAAATAATAGATGGAAGGATAAATGATGTAATGATGATATATATGCAAAAAAAAGAGACAAGCATGTGACATTTCAACATTGACAATAGATCTGAACAAGCCTCAGTTGACCAGAACATCATTCATCTTGGAGGGTGGGTTGGGCTGGTACCACTGAGACTCTGATGGCAAATGGAATGGGCACTAAGTTTGCAGAGGAGGGAGAAATTGCTTGATGCACAAATCCCCCAGCTTTGGAAGTTATGTTGGAAAAAGGCAAGAGGAGCAAGAAAAGCACTGACTCACTTCCTACCAGTGCACACAGAACCCTTTACCAAAGCCACTGGGCAGAAAAGTTATCAACCAACTTCTCTTGTTTTACTGACTGGAAATTGTTTCCTATCAGGAATGGTCAAATATTTTCTGCAGACATTGATTAAAAAGCATCAATCCTCTACTTCTAGACTGCATGTAAAGAACAATTAATAAGAAAAGGTTTTTAAATGAGCTTAAAATTAATCAGAAAAGTTGTGCTGGGGTGAGGGAGTATTTATTGCTTGCATTGTAGATGAATCACCTCTTCTTAGCAGAGCAAAAATTAACTGGAGAGAGTTTGGCCAGAAGTAAATTATTTCCCTATTTATTTTTTTTTTTAAGAAATTGGTGTCTGAACTGAAGAAGTCCATTAATTCCTGAGGTGCACAAGATATTCCAGTGTGTCTACAGTTTTACATACACTTACAAGCTCCTATTTGGATCTTGCTTTGGCATGAGAATAAATATTATCAGAAGTTAATAGCCTGCATGTAGACAGTTCTGTTCAGCAATAATGATCTCTAATCTATTTCTCAAAAGCATCTCTGAAACTCTAATGACAGCTCTCCCTCCAGCTAATGGTGCCAACACAGCAAATTGCTTGAGGGGGAAAAAAACCCCAAACATTTAATCAATGTTTTATTAGTTTTCATCTTGAGGAGAGCAATATATGACCCACATGAAAAGGTAAGACGTAAAATTATTAAGAAATTATTGGATGATTAGCTTAGTGCAGGTCAAACTAGGTGGGCAATCAAAGCTTGTGGCTTCACCTCACTGCTCTAGAAGGGGTGAGTCTGGAACTTGTAGAAACAGAAGCAAGAGTCACTTGTGAGAGGCACAAGCTGTGGTGGCACCATCAGGGTGCAGTTGTGCACCAGAGCAGGACAAAACCAGAGCAGATCCCTCTCCAGAGGAGACTCCACAGCCTCTCTGGGGAGTCTGTTCCAACTGAAAGCTTGACCAGGTTCCACAAGACACCCCTCAGATAACTGGACCAGCCCTGGGAGCAGGAGGTGTGTGAAGAAGACTGTTGCTGGGGGTCAAAGCAGCAGCTCTTGGGGGCAGTTTCCCCCTTGGGAAAGCTAACAGTGCTGCCTGTGCCACACAAGGGTGGCAGGGCAGGGACAGCATCTCCCACACCAAGTGCTTGCAGAGGGCTGAATGGCAAGGACAGGGTCCAAGACCTGCCTGAAAGGAGCTCCTGGAAGCTGCTCTGGGATGTCCCAGGGCATTGAAGCACTCCCCATATCACCTACTGCCCTGGCTCAGCAAGGGCCCCTTGCCCACAGCAGGCACAGGCTTCACCCACCTCCAGAGATGCTGTGAAGTCACCTGGATGCCAGGAGCATGGGCTCCCAGGTTCCTCAGGAACAGAAGTGCTGGATCTTCCCCAAGAGGCAGTGATTAATCACACAGCCCTAGGCTTGGGGGAGTGGAAATGAAAAGCCTTTTATTGGCATCCTCGTTATTTAATGATAATTAGAGCCCAGTGTGCCATAAACTGCCCCCACCTTTATTGTGTTTGGTGGGGTTTTTTTTTTTTAACAATTAGGAGCTGAATTCATTGCTCCTTCAAGAGATGTCTTAAAATCAATTCAGTTAGCCCTCAAACAGAAAGGGAACTGGCCATGTGATGGCATTAAACAAACCTTTACCCACCCTGTGCTTTGGAGGCAGGGTGGGGAAGGGAGAGCTGTTGCTGAAATGATTCTTGCAGCTTTACATGGTTAAGTCTCCAGCAGCTCTAATCTGCCTCATTTGTAATTTCTCCCAACTGCAGGAGATCAGCTCTCCAGCACATTTAGCCCTGAATTCCTGCCTCTGGCAACTGCCTGACTTCCAAAGCTTCAATGGAAGAAAAAACACTCATACTAAAAAAGAAACTTTCCACCCTATCCCTCACAAAGGGTATTTTTCTGAAGCATGGATGACAGTTTGTAGCCTCCAGCATGAAATTTGATTACTTAAGTTTACATCTTTCTCCACCTTTCCTCCCAGAGACATATTGTCATTTACACTCTACTGATGCTGGTGTCTTTTTCCCTGGCCTTCCCAAAATGCAAGCAGAGAGGGAATTCCTTACCCAACAAAAGGGGTCTCAGGAGGCAGATCCAAGGGTGCAAAGCTGTACCTCTAGCTGGAGTTACACCTTCAGCTGGAATTACCCACCAATCACAAGAAGTAAGGCAGCAGGAGCTGCACTTCCATTTCCATATCATTTCAAATAATACCAGCACATCTACTGCTGAAGAGTGATTAGCACCTGTATTTCCATTAAAAGCTAAGTAACAGAATATTACTGCTGAAATAATATGCTACTTATCCCACTTGGGCAGTGATCCCCCTCCTAAAAGTTGCAGGAGTGCATTCGGCGTGGAGATGACTCTCTGCATCATCATCATCTTCATCACCAAGCACTTTAAACCCCTCCTGAATTACCACCTAGCAACTCAGCAGAGAGAACAAAGCCAGTCTGCATAGATTCTACTGGAAAAAAAAAAAAAAATATATATATATTGAGGAGCTTGGGTTTCATTAAACGATTATATTCTTGGAAATCATCATTTTAAAGCTAAGTTGACTACACTGAGCAACTGCAAAGAGAGGCTGGCTGGGGTGTTCTGTCCAGTGCCATGAATATTCAGCAGCAGTTTGAGCTTTGAGCTCCCCCTTGTGCCACACAACTACATTTCCAACAGAATCGTCTGCCTGCTGCTGTGAGGGGGGGGAATCCTCGGTGAGTGGATGGCTCCAAGGTAATGGTGATGGGTAAGGCCCTGGAAGAGGCTGCCCAGAGATCCCACAGCTCATTCTGCTGTTCACAGCTAGAGTGTGTCCATCACAATTCACAGTGCTAAAGGATCAGGAGGATAGATATTGAAAATAAAGAATTTTTCATTGAAAAAAAAAATTATTTTTTTTTTTCTTCCTGATTTTCCATAGCAGAGTAGAAAAGCAGAAAAAAAGAAAATAGAAATGTGCTTGCACAGCCAGGGAAAAAATAAAATTACATGGAATTTTATTACTATTCTTTTCTTTCCTCTCTTTCCTCCAATGTTAACTGAAAAATGATTGTAAAAAAATAAAAAAAATTTCATGGATAACTCCAGATTGGGGATTTTTGTTGTTGTTGCTGGTCAAGTTTGCCTATCTGTGAAATAAAAATCACATTTCTCTCTTCTATTAAGATACGTGTTAGTCCTCAAACATTTGTTTTTTGATAAAAGAAAAACAACTATCAAGAACCCCCCACTTCCTAAACAGAGCACAGCAAAAAGCTGCCCATTAGATGGTCCTGTGGCTGAAATTAAACTTGTGAAACTTCATCCTGAGAGTGTTTCTAGGAGATAAACATGTAATACATTCTAACAAAACCCAAGTTAATCTATTGTTATCTCTCTTTTATTTCATCAGCTCTTTGGATTAGACTACACAGCTTTACTGCCATGTGCTGTGAATAGAGTAGATGGCAAAATCTTTTTTTTTTTTTTTCCCCTCCTTATTCTTCCTTTAAAGAATACATTTTTCAAAGCCTGATGATAAATCCTTGGCTGGCAGGAATTACTACCAGAAGTATTGTGTGAGGAATAAGATTCTCAGCACACTGCAAAAGGCTTTCCTCGTGGATTTGGGGAGAGCAATGGAAAAGTCTCATCAAACCTGCAACTGGGCAGACATTGCACCTTCCCAGAGCCAGTCTAATTGCTTACTTTTCTATTTGCATAGGATTTCTTATTTGAAATATATTTTAATGCCTCGAAATATGCAGAGTGTTCTGTATGTGTGAAAGGGAGAAGAGCACCAAGAGTACCTGGAATCACTGCACGTGGAGCAGATCAAGAGTGGCCACGTTGCTTTGCTCCAGCAGAAAATGGATTTAAACAGCCACTGTGGCAGCTCTGTCCCAAACAGAGCCAATCTTACCCCAAACTGTGCTCCAGCTCCTGCTTCTCCACCTGGGCAATGTTCAAACTACAGTTAGTGTGAGCTGAGAACAAAAAAAAAGTTAGAGAAAAGGAGGATAAAAGGTCCCAATTCCGCTAGGAAATGGATACTAAATGCAATTTTATTTTTTCCCCTTCATTTATTAATTTTCTTCAGCCTTCCCTCATTGTTTTCAGCCCTTTTATGAGCTGCTGCTTTTGCTATCTGCTGATAATTGCAGGCAGTGATGAAGGAGAGTTCTGCCAGCAAGTGGTACTGGGGCTCAATAACACAATCTCACTTACAGAGCAGCCCTAAAAAGCAATCTATCAAAAGAAGAATAAACCTCCCCCTCGTCCCAGGGGCAGAGACAAGGTTTTATTAAAAAAGGAGGGGGGGGGGGGGTTAGGGGTGAATGTCTTTGTTGAGTATTTGTAGGGTTGTATTTTGGTTTTTCCTCTGAGTCTCCTGCCTGTTTTGCCTGGTTAAACCAAGGAGATGCTAACAGGCCACTTTTCATATCAAAGAAGCTGAAATCATTCCAAGCCTTGGAATGAGAATTCAGAGCCCTGCTGGATGCTATCAGCAAAATTAGGAATACATCACACCTGATATATCCAGGGGTTTCAGGGCACATCTCAGAGCTTCATCTCACTCTCCTCCTTCACCAGCCCCCAGCTCATCTCAGCTACCAAACCAGTATAATCACTATTATAACAGTATAAACACCATATTTCAAAAGAGATGGAATTTCTCTTTTATTTCATTTATTATTTGTCTGCCTTCACTCAGCCCTATCAGCTCAAGGGAGAATTTATTGCAGTTTAATGTTGTGTAGCAACTGTTCCACTCTAAATTAATCACTGTCAGATAGGAATAAAGATAATTAGTTTCCTAGAGTACATCTTTTTCTTTAGTTGTTAATTACCTATATAGGGATCTTTGCCTTTCATAGAGTCAGCATAATCACAACATCAACGTGTCATTATTCAATCTCTTTCTGAGGAAATAATCATTGTCTTTATTCTTTAGCACCATTGAAAGTTAATGCAAATATCTAAGTATTTTGAAGCTGGTGGAGACACTATTATATTCACTATTAAATGCAATGAATTAAGCAAGTTCTCATGCTGTTTAAAGCAGATAAATCAGGTTATATCACAAAGCCATTGCAGGCAGATCATGGTCAGGTCTTCCAAACCCCACTTCCAGCTTTACAAAGGCCATTTTCTGTGGCTGCCTCTGTGTTCCAAGCACCTTCTTACAAATTCAGATGCTACATCCAACTTCACAGTCTTATGAGCAGAGCCCTATAGCTTCTACACATGAAGTACAGAGTTCTGCATCTTCTGCCTTCCTGCTTTGCATAAGAAATTTAAAACAAGTTGCCTGGAAATAAATTATTTATAGAGATGCCTGGTCAAAAAAAATGAGCATATATTTCTCTAAAGCTCTTCAGGGCAGAAAAAATAAAACCCAATGATATATAAATATAACAACTACTTGTATTGTTATAAAACAAATGTTTTGGGGAGAAAAAAAAACCCAAACCAAACACGAAGAAACCCTCCAGTCCAAACACACACACAATACATCAAATCTTTCTCATAAAACAAGAACTTTTCCTGCCAGCTTTGTATTTTTTATGTGCATCCAGTAAGTGGGCTTTTCTCTGACCACAGAAACCTAAGAGACAGAAGTCCTGCCTTTTCCTGAAGGCTGCTAATCTAATGCCTTTGCTTGATGACTGAAAGAAATGATCAGAGGGAAAGAATTCCTTCCTTCCACTGACTCCCACAGAAGTCCAGCCCTGTCTTGACCACAGTTAATCCCTAGGGGCCCTTGTGAGACCCCTGCAAGTGCCTCTAGAAAAGCAGGTGATTTCCAGTTATCCAGAGGATGGGATGGAGACTTTGTGTGAGGAGAACATCTCCCCATTTCCTCCTGCCCTGTAAACAGATGCAGTGTCCTTGACTGAGCCTCTGTGGCCAAGCCAACACTGGGAATACATTTCAAGGAAGCTATCATGTAAAGTACTGATTCCTAAACAGCTTTAAGGGGGGATACTCTTTGTCAGATGGTGTCCTGTTAATGCTTGGTTCACTTGATAAAAAATCTAGTTTTGGAGGGGGCAATGGGAAAATAGAGGCATGGAAGGAATAATTCCTCCCAATGAACACTGAGGGCACCTGTTAAAACAACTAAGAAAAGGAAGCAGAAAAAGCACATGATAATTTCCCTGACAGGAACACATCAGAAATCCTTACCAACAACTCTTTGAAAGCAAATCCTCTGCCAGAAAAGAAACAGAATGTAAGATTCTAAGTTAACTTCAGGCACTTTGCCTTCTCGTGAAGAGAGACACTGTAATGGTTTGCACCAAGAAATGTTCTGAATGCTCTCCCCTGACTGCCAGAAGGTGGTAGCATTTCAAAATATTACCATTATTTATGAGGAAATCCACTCCCTGGGTTCTGACTTTTGGCTGTGTGCCCGTGCTGTATTCTTGTGTTCACAAGAGTTTCAGGTCAGCATCCGTGCTGTGCCAGAACCTAGACACTTGGGTACCAGAGGGACTGGAAAACACTCTGCAGAGTCTTGTCATTCCAGCTTGTTTCAGGGAAGGGGGAAATGTATTAATATCTGCTTGTCATCAGGGTCATCTGACACAGTATTGAACATCACTGATGACTTCTGGAGTCTGCAAAAGCCATCGAGTGAACTATTCTCAGCCCTGAGAATAGAGAAGTCTCTGTAGGATCACTGGAGGCCAGGCCACCTCCTTACAAACTCATTACCTCTTCCACAGCTTTTCCTGCTGGCTTCAAATGAACATATTCTCCAATGAGGACAAACCAAATTTTAGGATGGATCTGTAATTAAATGAGGCTGCCAAAGAGCAAGTCTGGCTGATGTTAGCAGCCTGCTCTCAGCACACGGTGTCTGAGGATCTCTCAAGGTAACCTAAAGAAAAGTCATTCCACAGCAATGCTAACAAAAGAATTTTGAGCTTTTTTTTTTTCTTTTGCTCATAAATGCACAACCTTCTGCAGATCTTAGAACCAGAGTGAAATTGCTGTAGCCACATAAATATAGTGCACGTTGCTCAGACCAGATGTGGTTAGTCAAAGAAATTGCTTCGAGCAGACAAAAAACAGATGTCCTTACCAAATAAATGACCTCCAGTGCCTTTTGTAGGATATCCTGGATGAGAATGGCACTGCTCGTGGACATCTTCAGCCAGGCAGGACTTCGTGGGATGAGCAGGGGATAGGTGGCACAGGAAAATGGCTTTTTGAAGACAAGAAAAAGTCCCAGTAATTCTGTCTAAATGGGCCTGGACGGCTGTGCCAGAGCACGCAGCACTTCACCACGGGATCTTTGTCAGCTCCTCAACCTGGAACATGCCACTAAACCTTCCCAAATGTCTTCTGTGGGTGGAGATGGATGTGCTGAGGGAGGGGAAGGAGGACAGCGGCCACACTCCCACCCACAGAAAGCTCCTTCCACTCTGTGGGTTTCCACCAGGCCTCAGCTCTCCCTCACCAGGCCGATGGAGGCCTAAGCACGGCCTAAGTCACCATCCTCCTCCTCCTCTTCACAGGCAGTGCAGAACATGCTGGAACCTTGGAGGTTTTCCTGCAGAGACTCAGGAAACATCTCCACTGATAATGTTTGTGGGGAGCAAATAAGATATTTCATTGTGAATCTGGGAAAAGCTGAGTGGCAATGTCCAGGGTTGACCCTCAGAACTAAGCACACTGGGTGCTCCCTACTGGGCTGCTGCTTTACTGGTCATTTGCTGGCACAAGTCAGTGATTCTTTGCATAGCTAATTATCCTTGAAGACCTAATTACACTCATTCTGTAATACCTCCCTGTGTCTACCTACTGGGAAAAGCAGCAGAGGACTCGTCACACCCCAGAGCTGCACATATTTATGGACAATAAAATATTTCTGCTTGCAGTAACTGCCTCATGATTCTTGTGGTTTTATTTCATTCCTACATCTTGAAGTGACAAAATTTGGCAGAAGGCTCCTTTAATATTCAGGGGGAAAATAGAACAAGTTTTTACAATGGCACCCCAGGAACCAGAACAACAGTGTTGCCTTTATTCTGATGTGATCTGCACAGCTTGAAAAGTAATCTAGAAAACCCAACTACTCTTTGAAAGGGAAAGATCTTTTCTGGGGGAAAAGAATTCCTTAGGGCTTGATGAAAAGCAAAACAATAAATAAAATCAAAACCACAAATTGTATGAATCTTGATTACACTTAGAGAATTGCCTGGATGCTTCAAAACTGTTAGCTCAGCTCTGGTCAGAATCCAGTCAGAAGGAATGAGGCTGACAAAGAAAAAGCTACGTGGGAGATCCCTGGTGAATCAAAAGCAGCCTCATTCCAGAAAGGAGGAAACAGCCACCCTGGGTCTTGGCTTCCACTGCAATTATGTGCTGGGTGTACTTGAGGAACAGAGTACAATGGTTCAAGGCTAAAGCTGCTTGTAGACAGGGTAAAAGTTTGGCCCTTTGGGCATGAAACAGAAGCCTTGTAATTTCTAGGAATTACAAGCAAAAAGAACAATGTAAAAAATGGCAGGAGACAGGTCAGCCTGGATTCTGCTGTGGAATTCAGCCTGGCACTGTCACCATACTCAGCAGAAGGGAACATTAGTCATTCCATGCCTTTTATTTTAGTGCTGAGCTCAACTGCCCTACCTTTTAGACGTAAGCAAATAAAATCAGCACAGCTCTAGGGTGCTGAAGACAGCAAATTTGGGCCCCTTTTTTCAGCTCTCTGAAGGGTGCTACACCCAGAGCAGGAATTCAGAGTCTCCCAGCTTTGCTGCTGGCTGGAGTCAGAGCCCAAATGCCTCCTCTCCTAGTTCCTCACAGAGAATATAAAGTGACGACATCTTCTGGACTGGATTTGGAAATGTCAGGCAATAAATACACTGCAAATGTTGATTTCCCTGGATGCTCTGCAGGACTGGAGAGAAATTGAGAGTCCCTTACTAACAGGAGCTTACTTTTTCCACAGTAACATCCTATAAAAAGGTATTTATTAGATAATGAATTGCAAGGTGCTGCCAACTGAAAGCGATCTCTCATGCAAGTGGTCACATCAGGCAAAATTTTATTTTGGCTGTTTAATCAAAATCAAGGAAATTAGTTTCCATGTGAATTCTTCATCTAAATCTCTTTTCTACTGTCTGGTTCCTTTCTTTCAACAATTTAGGGTAGAATTTCCAAAACCATCAGTTTAATGCTCAACTCTAGAGCAATATGTTATTTAAATATCTGTAATTCAACCTTAAAACTATATTCCTTAGAAAGATGTTTAATTTCATTTCTTTTCTATCCAGAAAACACTATTAGCTGGCCTCAGATTTACTGCTTTCTCCAAGCACATCTCCTCTGTACTGTAAGCAGTTAAGAATGCTTTACATTTGTTTTATGGTGCATTAACAAGGGGAAACACTTCATAATAGAAAACTATGATGAAGCTTCTTTCCCATGCTGAGCCTGTCTGCCAGCTCCCTATTCCAGCACTGGAAGGGAGCAAATGGGAAGAGCAAAGAGAGTTCAGTCCTCACAGGCCTCTCATTTTTCTGTCTAAGCAAGCCAAGTGCCCCAGGTTGCTACACATGCTGGTTCAGATGAGTGAAAAGGACACTGTGGCTGTGTTACCTTCATAGGATCACAGGATCATTTTTGTTGGGGAAGACCTTTAAGGTCACCAAGTCCAACCAGTAACCCAGAACTGCCAAGCCCACTGCTAACCCATGTCCCTCAGCACCACATCTGCTTGGCTTTTAAATCCCTCCATCACTTCCCTGGGCAGCCTGTTCCAGGGCTTGACAACCCTTTTGGGGAAGATTTTTTTCCTAATATCCAACCTAAGCCTCCCTGGGTGCAGCTTGAGTCTGTTTCTTCTTGTCCTGTCACTTGTTCCTTGGGAGAAGAGACCAACTCCAGCTGGCTCCAGCCTCCTGTCAGGAGCTGTCAGAGCCAGGAGGTTTCCCCTGAGCCTCCTTTGCTCCAGGATGAACAACCCCAGCTCCCCTCAGATGTTTCTTAAAATAAACCATTAAATATATCATATAATGGAGGAGTTCAAGAGCTGCTCAAGGTCTGGCTGCTCCCCTCTCACCTCATCCTGAGCTGGAAAACAAATGAAACATTCCCAGTGCATGTCAGGAGCTTCTGGAGTTACAGTCCAGACAGATCTATCTACTGGCACAGCCTTGCCACTTGTTGCCTCACCCAGCAGTTAGGAACACTAGCACTCTAAGTGGCTCAGAAAGTGGTTTTGCTCCATAAACAGGTAGTTCTGTGAGCAACAGAACTAATGAAGCCTTTCCTTGGTGGATTTTTTCAAGTCTAATAAAGCTGAACTCACCCTGCAGCTTTTCACTGAATGGCAATATTAATGGGATTTCTCTCTGCTACCCATTCTTACAGGAGTTGTAGAGCTAATATTCCTGAGAGTGCCTCCTTTCCATCAAATTGCTTGAGACTGGTTCAAATTTCACTGAAGCTGCCCAAGAAATGAGAAGGTTAGAGCAAATAGACAAGAGAACAACAAGAACTACTCATTTCTGTTGGAAACTGAACCCCCCAACCCAAGAAAAAAGAATGAAAAAAAAATCCCTAAGCTTTTTCATAGCAGTGTTTAACTTCCCTCAAACTCTGCATGTACTATGAAATAAAATCATTTTAAAATGAAAATAGATGGCTTAGCCCTTGGATACCTGTTGGATCTCTCCAGATTGATGCTCTCCCAGAGGACAGAGAATTTTCTCTCTGAAGATCTCCATTCCTCCTCCTTCCCTTCACATTCCCTAAAGTTCCCTCACCCAACTGGGAGTTCTTTTCTGACTGTGCAGGCAGCTGAGCTGCCTCATCCTCCTCCCATACAACCCCCTTGTATATCTGATGGCAGCAAGGGGCAGAGGAAAAAGCTGACAGCAAGTTCTGCCAAAGCTCTTTCCCTTGGAGAATGAGAGAAGACAGGGTTGATCTTAGGTGAGAAGAGCCTGTATTAAAGAAAAGGGGTAAATCAGGACATTGGTGAGAAAGGATTTATGTCCTTGGGAGGGAAAAGGGTGGCAGAGCTGCTGAACTGGAATAAAACATCATAGTCCCATTGACTGTAAGAGTTCATCAGCTTTCCCCAGCTGGGGAATGGCACTGTTTGTGGGCAGGCAAAGGCAGCTGGTCTTGTTTCAAAGGGCTACAGCTTCCAGAGAGGGATCTGGCTCAATCTGCCCTCACCATGATATTAAATCACCCCATCTTTCCCAGCCACACCAGTTATGAACTTCTGAACTGGCACCAGTGAGTTCTGTGAGGCTCAGTGGAACAGATGAAGTCATGCAGCTAAGTTCTATCCCAGTTATCCAGCACATATTGAAGGCTCTGTTCCCTCACCTCATCCTGAGTGCAATCATTTCTGCTTGTCCAAAGTGAGAGGAGTGTGCAATTAAAACCTCTGCTTGCACCTCGTGCAGATTTTCTGCTGGTGTAAAGGATTAGGAATGAGCCCTTGCCTTTCCCATGAGGTTTACCAATATTGTTTGGGAAGCTGCACTGAAGTCACATAAGGGTTAGAGTTTAGAAACAGACCAGAAGGCAGAATTTTCACATCTCTTTTCTCCCTGAGGCAGGGGATAAGCTCGATGGGAGATGCCAGACACCACAGTGCTCCTGAGTAGATCCACTACAGCCCCTTCCCAAAGAGAAGGTGTTAGAGTGAGTGTTCAAAACATTGTGTTGGCAGAATTCAAACTGGATGCCACCAGCAACCTCAACTAGTGAAATGCACAGGAGAGAAATTACCTTCTGGCAAGGCATGGAGAAAGGGGGAAGAACCAGCACCTCCAGGTAAGCTTAGAGTTGTTAATTCAGCCCTTAGGAAGAAGCTGTGTCTCTGTGCCAAGAAAAAGTCCCCTGAAGAGGGAGTAACAAATTACATTTAGCATTCCTGAAAAGGAGCATGGATTTCTGGAGCAGCACCTCTTGCTGGAGCAAGCCCTGGGGCTGTGTGCTGGCTCAGATGACCTGGAGAGGTGTGTACCTCAAAGACACCTCTGAGCTGGCAGAAAATCCTCTATTACTCAATCCTGGCAACAATAAAGTCCTCTAAGTCTGGGGGAACTGGAAGCATCAGAAGAAAAGTAAGCAGCCAAGAGCACAGTGCTTGCAGGGGTGCCCTCCTCACTGCCCAGCCTGCCAACCTGCACCAATCCTGCCACGAGGGGTGCAGTGGCAGCAGCTCAGTGGTGCTTTGTGCCCTCTCTCCCCGAGCTGCTTCCCATCCAATGTTTTCAAGCTCCTTTGGATAATTTTGCCTGAAATGGTTGGAGCAGCAACAGGAGAATGGCAGGGCTGCTGTCCTTGCTCTGCAGACAGGAGCTGGTTTGTGAGCAACTGCAAACATCCCAAGGAACACGATCTTGAAAATTCATTTCAGTCTTAATCCTTTTATACATCCCTAGAAATTCTGCTTTTTCCAGCCTGGGCTTGGTCTTTTTATTTCTGGATTGATCTTAGCCAAAAGTGCTGCAAGCTTTCTCAGAATTATTGCTTCATTGAAAAATCATTTCTTTTCAAGCAATTTAATCTAGTGACTGTATTAAATAAGCACAGTTCAGCTTGGCTCCTTCACTACAGGAGAAGTTACAAAGCAGAAAAGTATCTTGAATTTTAGTATGAACTCAGTTACTTGAGATTTCAGGAACAAAAAGTATGTTTGAATCTGGCATGTCTACAGTACCAGAGGTACAACTTTCAGCATCAATATATCAGATGGTTTTTTTACACTTTTACCCAACAGGACCAGAATTTCAAAACATTTAATAAAAATAACTAAATATGTATATTAAGGGAGAGAAAGAAGTAAAGAGCTGATGAATATGTTGCCAACAGAGCTCCTGCAGTCATTCAGTGATGGGACTGTCACTGATGACAACAGTGAGTGATGGACAGGCAGGCACTGCACAAGAAAATGAGACTGGAGCAAAAGGGCAGGTATGTGAAATTTAGCTGGCTAACTCCACCATGCCTTACACTAAGGAAATACCAGGACAGAGGTTGTTTCTCCTGCCCTGATGCTCCTGATGAAATAGAGAAGGGATAATGCATCATCAATTGTGCAAAGTGCCCCCACACCCCAAAGTCTCAAACTCTTTCCAACAGGTGCTTGTGGGAGCTGAAGGTAAGGATCAGAACAGTCCTTAAAGGGATGAATTTACTAAACCCACTGCAGTGAGGAGCTTTGGAATAAATGAGCTGTCCTGGGGTCTTCTGCCAAGCTGATTTTCTCCACTTCTACCTGTAGTAAGCAGCTTTCAGAAGGATTAGCAGCCACTTCTCCAGTTACAACCAGAAAGTAATTTATTCTCACAAGGTGGCATCCTCCCTTATTTTCAGGTTCTTTCTCCACAGTTATAGGCAGCAGTGCTCCCCCCAGTGAGATGTCTGAGCCCATCACTGCTTTCCCACCAACTCTCTTCATGGAAGCACAACAGGGGCAGAGCTTTTGGTGGATTCAGTGGTGACCCAAAGCCTGTCTGTATGGAGTGGGATGATCCATAGCAACACTTGAGGACCTGACTCTCTCTAAAGAGACTTTATCCTTCTACCAACCTGTCAGTGGGCAGAAAATGGCACAGATCTGTGCCTGGCAGTGGACACAGATTCATTTATAGCAGGAGAACAAGTGTCTCATGAACATCAGTGCAGATACTCTTATTGCCACTGGTGTCAGTGGGGTAAGAACCAAGCTCTTTGGGAAGCAAAGCCCACAGGTGATTCCACTGAGCCAAAAATGCCTCATCACTGCTCCATCTGGCACAGATGAAGTGCGTGTGTAACATGAATCTCTCTCATTACTGTCCCTCAGGAATTAGGGCTACTGAAGATGAAGGATCACAGGAGCAGACCTGCTGTTAAGGGAGGAAAACTCTCCTTGCTCTAATGTGACAGGACCCCACAGCAACCTGGGCTTGTGTGGAAAACAAGGAAGACACAGCCCCAAGAGAGAAGAAGGTGAAGAATTTTCTCTCTCTAAACCCCCTTTTCCTATGGCCAGGATGAACTCCTCAGCTCTAGGGAGAAGAGAGCTGGTGATATTGTTCAGGTTGTGGTTTGGTTGCTGGGATTTGGTAAATAAGAAACATTTTTACAGCTCATTAAGTGGAGCTTTGGGAAATGTTCTCATATCCGTTTTCAAGGGGCTGTGGGGAGCTTGTGTTGTGTGGTGGGGCAGGGAGGCTGTGATTTGAAATCCTAACTACACAGGGCTGAGGAGCACTGGTGTGCAGCCTTCTCATTTGGCTGAGCTGGGGGTTGCTGTCACTTGCAAGACCTGCCTGAAAGGCAATACCTTGTTTCAGCAAACAGCCTGGGAGGATGGGACAGTCAAACTGGGGTTGATTCTGCTGAATGACTGTCAGGTTTTCTGTACATCACATGAAAACCATTCTCTGTGTGCAGCTGGAATCCCCATGGGCTTCACAGGAGCCTTGCAGGGCCCACACACGTCCTCTTCTACCAAACACAGAGCACCCAGTGTGGCCCTAACTCTGGAGCAAGAGCTGGGTCAAAGAGCCTCTCAATAGCAATACTTCAACCAAGCAAGTCCTTGCTTGCACACAAGGAGACACAAATGTAGTGGCATCTGTGGGCATCTTACAGTTTGCCCCTCAGAAGTCTGATGTTTGGGCTCCAAATCATTTTAGGGCCTTTTTTTTTCTGGAGAGATTCCCAAGTACAACCCAACAAACCAAACTCAAACTGTTTCCCTGTCCTTTCTCTTGTGCTTATTTTCAGGGGAGGAAACAGAGACATTTCTACTGCTTGTTTCAGCCTTACTGTCATTCTTCACTGGTCTTCAGAAGACAAATTGTCACCTCCATGCCAAGACTCTGCACTGCTCTAAGAATCTCTTCTTGTCTGCTTCCAAAGAGCCATGATCTCCTTGGATCATGGCAGTGTCAGAGGCAGAGGAACAAGAGAGAAGGTGAGAATGGCCAAAGAAGTGTTGCCCAGCACTTTTCCTTGCAGAAAGCAGTGACACCTTCTAAGCAGCCAGCTGTGGAGAGGGAGAGGGGTTGAGAAGTTGGGACTATGAAGCTGGAGTAACAGCCACTCCAGCTCCTTCAAACAGCCAGCTGGAGCACTCTGATTGACATTTTTTACCATGATTTTCATGTCTTGCCTGATTTAGGGCTTGATTGTGTAGGGCTGCAGTCAGCTCAGCCCTTATGTGCTGAAGAACTGGATTGTAGATGGGTAGCAAATTAGTCATACAAAATAAAGAGATTGTAGCACCCTTTTTCTCACCTAATTTCTCTTTAACACCATTAACACTACATCCTCACCAGTAACTCACTGAAGTAATGGTTACATTTTGGTCTAGAGATACTCCTGGAATTTATGGGGTTGAGTAAATTGACATCACACCAATAAAATCCACCCCAAAATCCACCCAAGGCACTCTTAGGACCAAAATCTGTAAGATCCTCATGAGAAACTGCACTGAGACAAGTGCTAGTGAGTAGCTAATCACCTTCTTCATGCTGCTTTGAAGATCATAAGAATTCTTTGAAGGCTGAAACACAGAAGAAACCCTGAGTTTTTCTATATTCTTAGTGCAAAGAATACCCCTGGCCATGCCTCTGAGCTACTTAAGGTTCTGCACTAAGAGGAAAGCAGAGAAATCCTAACATCACCTTTCCATTTGCAAGACTGACCCTGGCTTTTCAAACTTGGAATGATCACAAATCCCTTTTCCAAAACACATATAAAATTGAGAGTTACACAGGGAGGGAAATAGATACTCAACAAAAGTGATAAATATCCTTTCACTTGCAGCATTTTAAGGAATTTTTAGTTTCCTTTGAATTTTGTTGTTGGTTTGTTTGGGTTTTTTTTTCAGACTGGAATATTTTTCCCCTCCTGAAACAGCAGATAATTAAAAACCCTGCAGAAGTGACTAAAAATTCCTGAGTTTTGGAGTCTGTGGACAAGACTTGCAAAAGTCTCCCCAAGGAAGGAATCTGCCACTGCTGATTGGTTTATCCAAATGATCCTGGGTCACTGGGTGGATTGAATTGGATTCATCTTTCCATTCATTAACTCTCCCTTGGCACCTCCACGGACCTCTGGGTTTTTTTAATACTTTTGTCATCCCTCACTTCACTGGAAAGTTATAAATCTTCTGAAGGAAAAAGTACCTGCTGGTATCATTAAGAGACTTAAACGTGGCAAGGTAAGGCTCCCTGAAGTCAAAGCAGCTATTTGTGTCAAGGAAAACAATACAGTAATTTATATTTCCACTCTCAAGTTTTATGTTACTGCAGAAAAGTTGGTCCTTAAACAATTAATCATAAATCACACCACTGACAAGATATTGGTCTCCTATTCCTTTGAGAGAGAAATGGAATGTAGCTCAAGAAGGAAAAACAAGAGCTGGCTTGCCAACGTGTCAGATGGAAGCTGTGTGAAGGGGATCACTGTGTTTCCTACCACAACAGCAAGAAGGAATTTCTGAGTCAGCATTAAGGGAATGAACTGGGTGACCAAGCCTCAAAAGCCACAGGCTCCACTGGCAGCAAGCTCAGGATGCTTAATGAGTGCTGCCCAGTAACTGAACATCTCCAGTTGCACTTGGGTTTACTGGGAGTGTCAAGAGATGTGAGTGGAGAAGACTTGGTGCTAAGGAGGGAAACACAAAGCTCTGATAGCTCCAGGGGGACAGGGAGAAAACACAGGACCATGAATTTTTCACATGAAAGATGGGTGATTGTGGTCACTTCATTCTTCAACAGCCAGAGCCATCCAATGCTGGAGCCTTCAGACAGAAATCCTGAACTCATGCAGACATTTCAGTCTGAAATGGACTGGAGGGTGGCAGGTAGCAGGCTGAGGGCTCCCTTGGCTGCCACAGCAGCTCACCCACTCCATCCACCCAGCAGCAGAAGGCAGAGGGGGGAGCAAAAGAGAAGAGTTTAGCTCAGCACTTGCTCCTACTGCAAAAAAAAACCCCAGGAATTTAGATTGCTCTTATTCATCGAGCAAATGTTTTTTAGGTTTAGGGTGGGTTTTGTGGTTTTCTTTCAGAACTGGTATTTTCAATCCCCTGGAAATAAAAACCCAACCCACTGCAATTGTGCACATCCTGAAGAAAAAAAAAAAAAAATAAAAATCCCTCAAAGCTAATCTGAATAATATTGAACTGCAAGCCCCGTGGTGGGAATGAAGTGGAGAAAAGCAATCTCAACTTCCAGCCATCTTCCCCCAGCAAATGGTTTCTTGTTTTAAGGCAGCACGTTCCCAGGATTCAGGTTTGAATAGTTAACAACAGCCATGCATCTAGCATCAGTAGAAAATAGTTGCTGCCTGCCTGATCTCCACATCTTTTTTCATACCCACTGACCCTGAGCTGCTACAGAAGGAAGAAGTACAGGACTAATGGGTATTTTTTTCCTTTCCAGTGGGATTTTTGCAATTATTCTTACAAATTCTCATAAACCAAGCTATAATGTCATTATTTCTGTGAACAAAGAATAAAAAAACCCACCACCTTACTACCATTTCTGTAGGGAATGCCATTAAAAAACTTGTGCTTACTCTAAATAACTGCTTAACACCTTAACTTTCATTTTCTCATTCCTAAATAACTTCTCACCTGGCAAGGACATCACGTGTGAGTGACTGCATTAGGAATTTCACTGTGATTTCAGTACTACCTACAAAAACTCAGCCTTGTTAAACGAGTCTATAGTTAAAAGCCTGGCCATGAACAATTAAGAGCTGCAGCCAATTCCCCACTGCCACACAATGTCTCAGCTCTCTGCTGAAATTATACCACCCAGTTCATCTTCAATTTGCATCTTTGCTCTCCTCAGTGCTGTACAGAACTGATCATATCACTGATTATTCAGCATGCAGCAAAGGTTTCAAAAACACACTGCCAGCACCCATTACATTCTGCTCATGGGCCATGTGCTTTCTTAGAAAGTGAAATGATCTTCTGGAAGCCTGGATTCTTTTTAATGATCTGGAAACAAGATAATCTATTTAAATAGACTAAGTTTTAAAGTGGCAGTGTGGTTTTGTTTGTTTTCCATATCTTCTCCTGAGCTGTTTGAAGAATTAGGTCACTTGGACCAGGAACAGAACTGCAGTTACCACAGGTATTAATGAAATCCAAAGAGGGAAACCAGCTCCAGTGGTGATGTGGAACTGTTACAGAATGTCTACACCCCCCAGTAAGACAGAACGTAACCCTCCTGGAATCTCTGCATTTTCTGTTTTCCTTGGTAATTTGATTAAAGCAAGAATTCCACTTGAAATTCTAATTGATGGGTTTTGGTGGAAAAGCTCTGGATCACTAAACTTTCTAAAAATGAACATTAAGAGCATTCAACATATGCTAAGGATTCTTCTACAGCTCTCAGACAGAGCCATGCTCGTGGTTGAGACTCACACAGCAATGGCTGAAGACAGAGGTGATGCTGCCAGGTGCCCTGGGATGAGCAGTATTTAGGGTAGCTCCTAAAAACAAGTTCATTTTATTCCCTTCTGGCTGTGCTATCAGATTCACCCCTCCCTGAGGCTTTTAAGGAGCCCTCCTCACCAGACTGAAATTCATCTTATTATTGCTGTTATCAATAAAGGTGATGGGGAGAAAGGTTAGAAGGACAGAGAATTCTGACACCCTTTATCAGTTTCACTGGACCACTCTAATCTAGCATTATAATACTCACTGACATGTCTTTTCCTCCTGATTTTCCCTGTTTTCAGCACAAAACCCTGCAGACAAGAAGCTGAGCTGATCTCTCTGCTTTGAAATCTCAAGCAATCATGGAAGCCAGAAGACAGCAAGAGCTCAAGCTGGCTTTTCTTGCCTAGCAAAATAAGAGACAGGTTTGAAGCAGTGGAGAGCTCAGAAATGCTTTCTGGCTTTATAGCCATTTTACAAGTCTGGTTTGGATATTTAAAATAGAGCAGCTAGCCTGAGACAGCTCCTATTAGACAGAAAATTATTGCACTTGAGTTTATTACCCAGCTTTATATGGTTAAAATGAAGTTCTTGGATTTCATGGACTCAAGTTGGCTAAAGTGTGGACAATCTGCTGAATTTCTTAAGAATTGAGGGCTGACCTTGTCATCATTTGACTCAGCAAATGGGCCAGACCAACCTACACAGCTCATGGCATGAGAATGAACCCCATCATCTGTTTCTTCAGCACAGGATTATACTGGAAACGTGCTTCTTCACCATACACAGATAGTTGTCATAGAATTATGAGATGGTAGGGGTTGGAAGAGACCTCTAGAGATCATTGAGTCCAACCAACCAGCCAATGCAGGGGCACCCAGGGTATATCACACAGGACCAGATCCAGGTGGGTTTGGAAAGTCTCCAGAGAAGGAGACTCCACAACCTCTCTGGGAAGACTCTCCAGGCTCCATCACCCTCACAGGGAAGAAGTTCCTCCTCCTGCTGAGGTGTAGAACTCACTGCCACAGAACAGCACTGGGGACAAGAGCTTGGGAAGGCTCAGACTAGGCTAACACTTTCACAGAGAAGTGGAAAGTTGTCATCACAGTAATAGAGCTGTCAAACCAAAGAGGAATGGCTCAGGCACCCTGGTGATAAGCTTATCAGGAAGAACTTCCCACAGACAGCTCTATCACCAGCTGCAAGTGATAGATGGGACACATCCCAACCCTGATATGGATTAAACTGGTTCTGGTTGCCTGTATTTTTGAGCAGACGTGGGCATCTAAACACACAAAAAAGTTTTAGGTTGTCCAAGAGTTCCCTGGTCTGTGTGCTGTTAAAATCCAGTCATTATTTGTAAATACCCAGTATGATTTTTAGGGTTCCTAACCTGAAAACACAATTTTTTCACCACAAAGATAAATATAATCCTTCCCCTGCTGGCCTTCAAAATAAATGTAAATCAAGCCCTTTCTGAAAAGCCACAGAAATGCCAGACTCTGCAACTGCTCTGGATGGACTCACTGTCATGTTCAGTTTATTCAGGAGAAGATTAAACTGCAACAAAAAGCAGAGAACACTGAAGAATTCTGCGTCATTTGGCAGGGGTGCAAGCAAAGGAAAAAGCCTGTCACACATCTGCTTCTTGTCACAGCTCAAACCAAAACCTCTGTGACAATTGCTTTGCTTTTTATTAGCACACATAGCAGGAAATTCAGAGCCTCTCTCTCTGTTCTGGATGGAGCAGTTTCCAACCCGTTTGCAAATGGGAAGCGTGGGGTAAAATTCCTGGTTAACCAACAATTACTTATCAACTGGGAGGGGAAAGGGAGGGGAAGTTTCCTCCAAAAAGCCTGGGTTGGAGCAGGGCATGAAACCAAGGGCTTCAGCAAGGGTGGTTTGTTCCCCAAGTACCCAGCAGAGAGGTTTTGAGGCTGTGCCTTTGGCAGCTCTGAGGGGGACTGCAGGGTTGGGTGGGCTAAGAGCAGCCCTGGGAAGTTTGGGGGTTTTTTTTATGCTGCACAAGGCCACCTTGCTGCAAAAATTCCTGATTAGCACATTTCCTGAACTCAGGAGAAATCCAAGGGAATGGAAAGGGTGAGATCAGTCCCTGCTGCATTAGACCTGATGCCTGGTCTGGCTTCTTTGATGTCCCACCAGTAACTCATTCTCCATAGCTGTGCATCAGATATTCCACCTGAAAACCAGAGCCATGAGCTTGGAAAAGATCCTTAAGAGTTCAGTTGTTTTAGGCTAATTATTGAGTTTCAGTGTAATTACTGAGTTTGCCCTTTGCATTGAAGGGTTCATTAACTCCTGAAGAGCAGGGACTGCAGAGACAAGAAATATTAATAGTCTGGACCAATTTCCACCTGGGTATTTCTAGCAGGGTGCAAGGCTGCTGGAGCAGTAACCAGGTAACCTTGGACCATTACAAAGCCCTCTACTGCAAATCCCATCTCAAGCAGCATGGGCTCAACCCAGAACATGCTGAGACACTCTCACCTCCCAGGAATTTGCTCTGTTCACACAGAGCATCTACCCACAAGGTCCTGGGGCCACACAGGGGATGGTGGCAGCAGCAGCAGCCACACTCCAGGTGTCTGCCATGAGCACTGCCCTTCAACTCTGGTCTCACCTTCACCCCTGCTGAGCCTGTTACAGCACAGGCTGCTGCTCTTCCAGCTTCTCACCCTGATTGCCTTCCAGAAGGTGAAGTCAGATCTTGACACTAAATTCATTTATGGACAAGGATGGCAAAATAGCAGCTTTGCCCTCTTTCAGTGCACTTCTTAATACAGCCCCACAGTGACTCCCAGCACTGCAGTGAAGATGCTGTGTGCAGACACTGTGAGATGGTGATAAATCATCTTCAGAAGCACTAGCTCCTGATCAATTCACCTCTGAATAATTCATTCTAACGCTGCAAGTCTTTTCACTGCTGCATTTTTAAAAGAAATAAACAGTAAACAGCTTTTCCAATGACCTGTGGGCTATCCCCAGTACAAAGACAGACACTGGGTTTGCTCTGGCTCACCATCACTGTGGCCAAAAAGCAGACAAGCACTTGCTCACTCTCCTTGCCACATTATCTGAAATAACAACTTTCATCTTAAACTCCAATATCCCTGAATGGTATAAAAAAAAAATAAATTACAAGCTTGATATTACTAGAGAGGTTTTCTGGCTTCCCAAACATGACCCAGAACACATTACCTGCCCCAGGAGAGCCCACACAACCCAGCTTTCAAGTGGCAGTGTTCTCAGAGGAAGGCAGGCTACTTAAAGTGCCTCTTAAAAAATACTACTCTTGATTTCAAGCTTTGCAGCACCAGACCTCAGCCCAGCTGGGCTGCTGGGGTCACCTTCCCACCCAAATACATCAACCAAGCTGTTCCAAAGCCAGCAGTGCAACCCTGATTTACACCAGCTCTTGTCTGGGGCAACAGAAAATAAACATGAAGCTTTGAGGGCTAAGTAATTCTTACTGGTGAAATATAGAATACAGCCATAATAGTATGCTACAAAGATTTATCCAACATTTCATTTGCAGTGAAGGATTCATTCATTGCTTCCCAGTTCACAAATAACATGATCACTTCAAACTCTGCTGAAATTTATAGCAGAGTGACATCTATATATGTATATATATATACATATTTAAAGCAGGTGACACTATTCTACTAGCAAATAGATGGACAAAGTGTCCTTCTGACATCTTTCAGAAAATCAGGGAGTGCTGAATAACCCACAACAAAAAATCTGCTTTGATATTTCTTGTCCTTAAAGCCTTTGCTTTTCTCTTTCACATTCACACATGAAACATTTCCAGCACCAGAAATCAGCAAAATGGAATGAGTTACAGCATAACATTTATGATTCTTAAAACACATCCAATAAAGCTTCTATAGTCCATTCCTTGGAACATTTTCCTCTCAAAGCTATGATCTGACACTTTAAAGAATCATTTATTTCTGTTTTCCTCTGTCGTAGGAGCTGAAATAACCATTGAAAATGAAAAAAGAAGCCCCAAAACTTTAAACCCCAAGAGGAGGTAATGGTCTCATTCAATCTTTCTGAATGACTGAGAAAAATACTATGCTAGGCTACCAGAAAACAACACTTCAGCAAGAATATTGTTGCTCCTGCTGACTGGGGATATGGATATTGCACCTGCTCAGAACCACTGCCCTTGATCCCTCCCCATCCAGCTTAGACAGAAATGGGCATTTGCTACCAGGATTCCTCCTCAGGGCCTGCAGTCACAAGATTCCTGTATAGCCACTTACAAGGATAGATATAGTCATTGGATTCCTGCATTTCCACACATAAATATATATATTCACTGGATTCCTGTGTATCCTTATTTGTTTGCTTGTTTATTTTTTCATTCACTGGATTCCTGTATATTCAAAAATATTTATTCATTGGATTCCTGCATATCCACAAATAAATATATATATTCACTGGATTCCTGTATATTCAAATATAAATATTAACTGGATTCCTATATAACCACACATAAATATATATATATATTCATTGGATTCCTGTATATCCACACATAAATATATATATATTCCTTGCATTCCTGTATATCCACACACACACATATATATATATATATATTCACTGGATTCCTGTATATTTAAATATAAATATTAACTGGATTCCTATATATCCACACATAAATATATATATATTCATTGGATTCCTGTATATCCACACATAAACATGTGTGGACACATACTCTCCTTACTATTTGTATTCCAGCATGAGCAAGTTGGAAAATGTGCTTTAATGCCAAAGTTTAGAGGGAGCACAACTGATTCTGCTGCAAATGGCCCTAAGATGTTGCTGCCAGGAGCTCTGTGAAGCAGTGCTGACAATCCACGTTGGAAACACGTGTTCTCCAACCAGATGACACAACTTTGACACAGGCTGGAAGCAAAGAGCATAGCAGGCTGTGATGAAAGAAGGGAAATTAAGAGGAAAAATGAAACTGAAGTAATGTGGGAAAATGTTTTAAGAAGGAAGCTTAAAAAAAAAATATAGAATATTTTGGGTTGGAGAGGATGTTCAGTGGCCATCCAGTCCAACCCCCCTGCAGGGAGCAGGGAATTAGAGCAGGGTGCTCTGGGATGGTGCCAGGGATGGGGCATCCACCACCCTCTCAAGATACCCTGCATTCAAACATTTCCTTTCACAGACAGCAAGAAAGGATTAGACAGAGAAAAGGAAGGGAATTCTTCAGCTGTTAGGCAGAGAAGAAGACTCCTCTGACACTCTGAGAGCTGCCACACTACAGGGTGAGATGAAACCAGTGAGAAAACCAAGGCTGGGCTCTCATTTAGGAGAGGTTTGGCAGCCAGCATAGCTCACTGCAGAGCTGAATCACCCACCTGAACTGCCTTAGCCCTCTCTGCTGACAGCAAACAGAGGCTGAGGCCAACAGGCTCCTAAAATGACTTGCCTCAGTTATGGATCTAAAATTAGGAAAGGGGAATTGAGGCTACACCCAGGATGGAATTACACTGCTGGAGTCTTTAGGAGAGCAAACCTGGCTCTAATGGTTGCTGAAATAACTCATGGAGATGAAGTCTTCAAAGGAATGTGGCCACTGGAACAAAAATATTTGCTGAAGAAACCAAGGAGATGGTCACATAAATCAACCATGAATACCTCTGGTGGTCCCACTACTGCTCTGATGGCTGTGTACCAGCAACACCAACATCATCCACAGGAGCTGCCAGTGCTTCTTGGCATTTACACTGCCTGGTGTGAGTGGAACTGGGGGCTGCTGCTCAAGAAGATGAGGATCAGCCACTGGAAGGTGCAATGGGGATGGGTGGAAGAGGTTGTCAGAGGCTTTGCTGGCTGGGAGCCACTGTCCATCTCTACTGGGTCTGCCTGAGCTGTGCACTGGGAGCTGGGAAGGTGCTGGGAACAGCCCTGTGTTGTGGCTGCTGCTGGGCAGGGCTCACACAGCACCAGGGCTGTTTGCCCAGCAAGTTTAATCTTATTTTCTTCCCCCTGGTCCAGCTGAGAGGAGGGGTGAGAGTGACAGAACAGCTTCCTAAATGCAGCCTCACTTCAGAGGGTAATTAGGTGGCAGCTTTTCCAGACACCACTTTGAAACTCCAGTTTGCTCTTTTGGCTGGCACAGCCCACAGAACTTCTCATGAGCAGCAAAAAAAAAACCCCAAGCCTGTCAGTCTCTCCTGTCAGATCTCACTTCACTCCTCCAGTACAAGTGCAGTAATTTCCCTTTTGAATCTGGCATGTCATTAGTGCCTAGTATCATGCATAAAAGATTTTTGATAAAATATGATCTGGCCTGAAGCAGACTTTTATTAAAAGACTTAACCCTACTATATTCACAAGCATTAATAAAACACCAGGTTATAATTAAAAAGAAAATATCCAGGGTTTTTTTCAATATCCTTAAAAGGACCATACAGGGGTTTTGATGGTTGGTTGGTTGTGTTGGTGGTTTCTTCTAATAACAATTAGAAGAATCAGAGACAACAAAGTAAAATAGGAAAGGAGCATTTGTGCATTTCTAAATACTATTTTTTTTCTGGGGAATTATTTCTTTTACCTAATGAATGTAATAAAATTGTCATTCATATTTCCTGCCAGCAATTCCTTACATTTCATAAGTGATTTAGGTTCTAAGCTGCACGTTTAAAACACCAGAGCACCCCATGGGTGCTAATGTCCAATTTCAAAGAACAGCATCTCTTTTTGTGTTAAATCTTTTCCAAACTGCCACAGCTGAAGCAGAAGACAACAGCACCCACCTTTCCTCGTGGTACAGCACGCCCAGGATTTGGAGTTTTTTCCTAAAGCACTCTTGAGTGGTTGGGTTTTAATTACTCCACACACTGTTTGCAGAGCAGCAAAGGAGCAGCAGGGCTCTTCAAAACATCACTCGACTCAAACCCAGCTGAAAACCCAAACACTTCATCTTTTGCTAAGCCTATTTTGCTGGGCAACAATTCTGCCAATAGCACTGCCTATTTTCTCCTTTTTGACACAAAAGATATTTTCAGATGCAGTGTGAAGTGCTGCAAAGAGGAGTAAATTTCTTCAGAGCAATCACAGGCTGGAGTAAAGGAGATTGATACTAAGGCTGCTTTATTAAATTTCACTCTTAAGGTCACTGATCCTAGAGAAAAAGGGAAAGAAAAAACAAAAGAGAAGAAAGGAAAAGGAAAATGAGGAAGGCAAAAGGAAAATGAGGAAGGGAACAGGAAAATGAGGAAGGGAAAAGGAAAACAGCATCAATTCAGCTCCTCTGCAACGATGCTCTGGAAAGCACCTTGTGCACAGAGAGGGAAAGAAACTCCAGCTGGCAAAGCTTTGGAGGTGAGAGACACAACTGGGAGTGCTCTGACTAAGGCAGATTGGGAACAGAGAGGGATCTGAGATTTTCAGTGACAGGGCAGAAGGATAAAGACCATTTTCACTGGCAAACATCCTCTCAATCATCCTACACTGGACTGCACTGGATCTCTCTTACTGCTTCGTGCCCATCTAACCTTAGGATCATGGACAGCAGGACCACTCTGGGCTGTGATAATCCAGCCCCAGCACAGTGGCACATCCTTTTAGAATGTTTATTGCTATTTTTTTTACTAGGATCTGTTAGCAAAAAGCACAAGCATCACACTCTGGATCGATGCCAAGTAACCATCACGCAGAGACTTTTCCACATTGGCTCCATTCAGCTCTAACTGCTGCTAACTTTAGGAATATTCAGCTTAAAATTAGGAATAAAGCCTCCAAACAACAACAAAAAGGTGGCACAAAACGTAAGCAAACCCTGCAGGGCTAACACAAAAGGTATTTTCAGTGCTGCAAATTCATCACCCACCTGTTGGGTGGGTGATGAGCAAAGATTTCTGTCCAAACAGCCATGAATTCTAGGAGTGAGCTGCAGAAAAACTCCCCCTTTGCTGGGAAATCTGATCTTTCCCAGAGCAGATCCCAGCAATGGATGCACTTTGGGTCAATTTAATGGTCTGTTACTTTGCATTTGTCATCTTCCTGCAAGTTTTGTGGCTTTTGTTGTTTGGTTTGTTTTGCTGGGGTGTTTTTTTTTTTCCCTATTTGATACAAGCAGCTCAGTATAAATATAACTGGCACAGTGTGTCATCCCTTGTTTGCTTTTCCATTCAGCTGACGTGCTAATTTAGTGTAACACAAGAAATGAAGAGTGCTTTCCAGATGTATGAAATTGGGTTTTAACAACCAAGTAAAGCAGGAATTTTATTTTTTTATGGGATCACATTGGGTCTTCTCCAAGCTTGTAATAACAGCCAGCATTTTAAGGAGAGAACTTGCTGATTTTTCCCAAAGACAAGAGATATACTGGAATTTTCTCAGGAAGAGGTTTGTGTCCATGTGTGAGCACTTGTGTGTGTGCTGCTCCACAAAACCAGTGGGGAAATCTGAACCCATGGCTGAAATAAAGGGGTTACCAAAGCTGGCAACACAGAATTCCTCCCAGGATGGAAGCCTCCAGAACTGCTTAAAGGATCAAAGAATTAAAGCAGCTGAATTTCCAAGATGACTTTGGGAGGAAAACTGCATGAATAGCATCTTCTAGAGACTACCAGGCTCAGACAAAAGCTCATTAACTGCTCATGGGGGTTTTTGTTAAGCCAGGTGTGCAATATATGCATGCAAGGGGTTGGGAGGGAGGCAAGGATTCCTTCAGTTCCCCAACCCCACTGAGCACCCAGTAGAGACCAAAAAGAGGAATTCCTAAGAGACCAGTGTACTAAAGGCACAGGTGCTGTGTATGGATTTGCTTCACCTACCAGTGCAATTCTAGCTTCTTAAAAAAAATAGAGAAAAAATTGCAAGCAGAGCATCACAATTTCTGTGGTGCCTTAGGCAGCTCTTTAATTTGAATTAGCAATTAGTACATTAAGGTGATGCATCATAAAGCCCAAGAGAAAACTCTATAAATAGATTAGAAGGTTGATTTTCAACAGGATTGAAAAATATTCTCTCATCATTACAAATCCACCTGATGTCACTGAAATATTGAACTGATTTGCAGGCCTTGCTATATCTAAAATATTTACTACACAGCACCCATGCTGGTTTTCCATATAAAAAAACCCCAAAACCAAACATTTTTTTTTTAATCACAGCTTCCATCTTAATGATCATCAAAATCTAATCTACCTGTGGAGGGAAAAGGGGTAAGTTCCCAACACAGGGCAACAAACTGAAGGTGCCTCATGTTCTCAAACTGAGACATCTTAGAGGATTAAAGTTGATGAACAAAGGCAGGCAAACTGGAAACCACTAACATGGGACCAGACAAAACAGAATCTAGTAAAGATTTACAACTCTTCACTCAAAGGTTTATGAAGAATGAGTTGCAAAGGAAAAAAAAAACAACTTTGCTTGTACCATTTTTTTCAATTACAGAATGCCAAAATAAGCTAAAATGAAAATGTAGAGTCTGAATTTAATTTGTGAATCACTTAATGTCTGGTTATTGAAGCCTCCTATGCCATTAGTTCATAGTGAAGTACACATTTCTGAATACTTAGTAGGAAGGAAAAGAAACCAACACCTGTGAAAACAAAACTGCTACTACAGAACAGCAACCTCCATAAAACCACATTTTCTGCTGGTATGAGATGGTGCAGTGCCACTGGTGCTGAAGAGACCTGGAGCTTAGGAACCTTGGAGAGACCTTTCCACAAAATCTGTGCTATTTCCACCAGAAAAACCCACTGCTACTGAACAGTCCTTATTGTAAATAATATAAAATATAAAATATAATAGAAAATAGAAAATAGAAAATAGAAAATAGAAAATAGAAAAGAATAGAATAGAAAACATAATAACACTGTGGGTGCTTCTGCTTTATTAATTAGTTATAATCAATCAAACCAACCATGGCACCCTCGTGAGCCTCTTCCCTGGGGCTCCCAGTGGAGATTTGCTAACTTCAAATCCACTTTCTTAGCACTGGGAGGATGTTCTGCTAAACAGAACAAGGATGTTTACCAAACATGTGCCTTTAAACTTGCAGCAATTAAATAGAAATGGTCAAAGGCTGCCAGAGAGACCATTATGCCAAATATTTTCAGCATTATTTCAAAGCCAAGCATCATTTACTAGTTAATTACTGAGAAGAGGAATGATACCTCTCATCATACATGATCATTTTGTTCTTTTTCTGACACGGTGATTGGTGAGAATATAAAATCATTTAAAACAACAAATCCCCCTTTAAATAAAAAATATGATTTTCAGCAAAAGTTGGGGTGTCTGTCAGCTAAAAAGGACCTGCAGCTTCATGTTATATGGACGGTGAGCATGTAAATCTTCTCATGGCATTCTGTTGGTACATTAAGATGTTTTAACATGTGGCCACTAAAGGAGCCTTAAAACCCCTTTTTAATACTCAAACAGATTCATTCATGATTTCAATAAAGCCTTTTCAACACCAGTAGAGTAAGAGTAGAATGACACAGCAGTAACTGGAAGGGAAAGTCACTTCATGCTGCAGTCAGAAACACTCAGAAATTCCTCGACAGCTAAAATCTTGAGTTTAAGACAGCAGCTGTTCCCAAAAAATCCACACATCAGCCACTCAGATGGCAAATTCTTCTCAGCCACTTCAGTTATAGCCAGTGTCACAGTTTGGAGCAGCACACTGGTGTAGTGGGAGGCAGGTAGAACAGGCTTAGCACAGGTTTAATCATTCTGCTGAGCTGGAACCTGAATTTACATCAGCAGCTCATCAGTGCTGAAGCCATGGGCACAATGCTGTCAACACTCTAATCCCATCTCTGTGGAGAAAGTAACTTGCAGGGAGTCATGCCCCTCAGTTTCAGTAATAGGGTATTATCAGTTTTGCATAATAAACATTCTGTTTTCATTGTGAAAAGCTAACAATGAGATTTCACAGTCCCACTCCATCTTCTAATCTGTTGTTACCTGAATTACTTGCAATCCTTGTTCCCTTATTAATGTGCTGCTGGCACCATCCAGCACTATTGACACAAATAATAGTATTTGGAGGAACAACTCATGCTTCATTGGTACTAATTCTGCCACAGAAAAGCTGTAAAAATTATTATTGATACAATGTGAGCAAGCTGATTAATTAAAAAGCACTGATTTACACATCAGAGAATGCTCTGTGAATACTAAGAAACCACACACAAATTTTCATTAGAGAAACTGAGTTTTATTTTTAAGCTGGATCAAGTCCTATTACCTAATGCAGGCCCTTATATAGAGAGCTTCTATTGACTCTAAATTGCTCACTTCAGCCTGTGAGGATGCAACTCAAAAACATCTTCCTAATAGAAAGGAACTTCCATTTTTTTTCCCAAGTCTGCTTGCAATCAGCAGCCCTTTGTAGGCAAGAAGATGGTTTAGAGCCCTTTGCCAAATCTCAATGTGTGGCCATTCCATAAAATTGACTAAATCAATTTGCACTTGGAATTCTCAAGATAGTTCATTTTCCAAAGAACTTGCCTGATTCCTGTGTATGTAGTTAATTCAATATATATGTCAAAAATACACTACTACGTTAGTTTCTATTTTTCTTGGGTTTCAGATATATCCAACTTAATTCAATTTCCATTTAACTTCTTGGCGTGGAAGCACCAGCTTTGCCCAGTGCTAATTCACCACGACTGCTGGAATAGAAATATTATAGATATCAAATATTTAACCCCCTGCTTCAGCTCCAGTTTATCCTAATGTGTTCTAAGTGACTTTCTAAGTGCTCACCTAGTGCTGTCACCATTACCTTTCAGTTGCAGAAGACTTTCCTGAGAGGAATTGCCCTGTGCTTCTGGGTTTCTAGCAAGTTCTCTGAGCATGAATGTGATGACAGCTCATGGTGCAGTCCAGTCTATTTCCACCTCATTTCTAATGGAAACTTCAAGGGCAGCTGCTCAAACATGCTTTAAGAATAATATAAATAATACAGAATGTGGGACAACACCCAACTTTTTATTGCATGACCCAAGAAATGCTTCAGGGGTGCAACTCTCCTTTCTTCTACATTCACTGAGCAATTAGACCAGCTAATCTTGCTTTGGCCAGCAAGAGCCATTGCCACAGGAGCATGGCAAGAAGTAATTCAGTAATTCACTAGTTCCCATTGAGTCCAAGCTGTATGGAAGCACCAAAATCCACAGCAAGAACAGCTGGTGTTGCCATCTTTCCAAAAGCAACAGGGACAATATGGAAACAGATTTGAGCTCAGAAAAATATGGAAACAGCATCTGAGTTCATAATGTTGACTTCTCAATCCTACAGGTTATTTTCCTTTAAAGTCTTTCATGCAACCACCTCAATCAGGAGGGTTTTGTAAAGATGTTTAGTACAGAGCCCTCCTTTTTCCATGACTCACTGCTGATAAAAGTAACAAAGGCTCTCAAAAGAACTCAGAAGTTCCAAGAACTAAACAGGAAAGGATTAAACCACGGCTACAACCCAATGCAGTTTGTAAGTAAACCTGAATTCTCAATAGCAGAAGCTTGCTTATTGAATGTAAAAACATCATAAAACCCACTTGAGTAGTCCTGTATCTTCAGGGAGATAAATACAAGAGACCAGCCCTACAGAATCAGCATTTTTCCAGGGGTTTTGATCAGCACAAGCTCTGTTAGCTCCTCAGTTTAAATTAGCACAGCAGCAAGTTTAAAATCTTCACTTCTGCCACCCCACAGAGACCCCAATCCTTTCACCTTGCAAGCCAGCTGCAAATAACCTCCCCCAGACAACCACCTGAGCTCACCCTAAATAAAACCAGCCAGGAAAGCAGCTGTTCTTGAACATTACCTCTGCCATGGGCAGTATCACACAGGGCCATCAGCCCATTCCCAGCTCGTGCAGCTTTCCAGGCTTCCCCCAGGCATGTGGCTACAGGAAGCAATGCATTATGATGGACCAAATCTGTCCTGGTTTCAAGTGGCACAGCTCCATCCCGTGGAAAATTTCATTTTCTTTACATTTTACTACGTAGAAATAATCACTTATGCTTTTAATAAAGATACTATTTGCCTTTTTCACATTAAGTTCCCACAAACTTCTTCAAATCAAGCCCTAAATTCTTCAGTGGAAGTCAACTGCCAAGTCCTGGGTGTCTACAGAAACAACAGCCAAATATTTATAGTTCAACATTATTTATATATACATTTATTTACATATAACAATGACTATCTGGACAACGACCCTGGGAAAATTACCAGGTCATGATCCAGAGCACTGCCAGATTTGATTACTCCCTCTAAAGCTAATTCATTATAAGCCAAGGGTGCTATGAGCTGAGAGGCATTTAATCACTCTGTTAAGTCTTGAGCTTTAACATTTCACTCTTGAGTATTTATTGTTTATTTAGAAGTATGCTTTGAAGTGATCTTCTTTTAATAAGTAAGAAAAAAACCATGTGAATCAAAGATGGGCCTTTACCAACATCTACAGATCTTCAGTTAGTGGAGTTAGAGCCTCCCCTAAATTATCTGCATTACTGGGCTCATTTGCTTAATGGTAAAAAAAATACTTCTGATTTGTTTTTGCATTTAGCAAACATGCACTTCGATAATTATCTGTTTACAGAACTGATAGCTTTGTAAACTCATCTGACTTTAATATTATCCTTTAATGAAAATCTTTTTAAAGCCTTTGACAACATTCTGTTCAAAGAATGAGAGAATTTTGTGAACATTTGCAGACCCTCTGATCAAATCAAAACTCCACACGGGGCTGCCAGGAACACCTCAGCAAACAGCACCATTTCTAAACCAACTACAGCAACTGCTCAGACAAAGAAATGCAAATCCAGGTCAAGAAGAAAATAAGTAAAGAACTGAGAAAGGCATTTGCCTCTTGATCACTAGAAGAAAAGAATTTAAATCTCTTGGATGGAAAAAATGTATTTGCAATAGTATAAAAAGTAGAATTTTTAAATAGGTTTTTTTTTCTGAGTAACACAGAGATGAGCCAAACAGTTCCTAACTTGGGAGCTGTGCAGCAATCACCTTGACAAGCTGGGGCCCCTTTCTTTTTATTAATAGATCAATGTAAAAAAAAGAATTACTGGGTCATTAATAGCTCTTGGTCATTAATCTCTCTTGGTCATTAATAGCTACTTGGTCAATAGCTCTGGCAGCACCTTGGGTGAGAAAATCTTGTCTGAAAATGCAATTCTAATCCATCCCCACCACTCCAGGTAGCTGGCAACACAGGGGAGAAGTAGAAAAATTGGAATTGTGTATAAATCCACCACTGTTACCCCTGTGATGTTCTCACTGGAATAATCTCTGATGATAATTAGCCCATCAGCAATTATATTGGTGTTATAAGAAGGCAGGGATTTGATTCAATATATTGTGTAGGTACCAGGGAGGGGCTTCAGTTTTACACTGCTAGCATGGGGTCCTCTTGCTAGGAAGGCATCTCAGCAGAAATTAGTCTGAAACAAAGAGAAGATACCTACAGGCTCCCAACTCTGAAAACTTGACCCTCTGCTCATGCAAAGAAGGTGTATCCTGGGCTGAAATTACTGCTACAGACTTCTGTTAGGACACAGCCAAAATAAACCCATCCTCTTTCTGTGACTAGCACATGGCTCAGTCCTACCCCAGTATAGCTGCAGCTATATTTCACTCTTCCTTCACTTTCATTTGTAACATCTGTTCCTCTAAGGGGCCAAAACAGCATTATCATCACTGCCACTAATTATTCACATTAAACAAACTTAGTCTTAGCTTTGTGAATTGGTATTTTCCTCACAAAGTTCATCCATTCCTACCCCTGAGGTGACTATGATCTAAAAATACACTGAGATGGAGAGGTAGGAGGACAACCAGCAGGAAGGTGTCAAATCAGATGTGAAATGATTGTGTTCAGTACAATAATTGGCATTTATGGTCACTTATGGCTCATTTTGCTGGCTGTGTTCACAGCTCTGACAAGTATTGTATCAGTAAGACAATAAAACTACAGCTGGGTGAAAAGCAAAGTCTCTGAGACAGGAAATTCTTCTTTCTCCTTCACTACAGCAATTCGAGTGTGATCCAATCCTCTCATTTCTCCACACACTCATCTTTTCTTTCTTCTGTAAATCCACCCTAGGGTTCTCTCTGTATGGGAATATCTGCATTTGAAGATGACAACTCTCAGAACATAAGGGGTCCTGTGTTTGAGAAAGCAGCCCCAAAGGAGGTCAGTGAGAGTACACAGGGAGAGCTACAGCAAGATGGGGTGATATCCATAACAAGAGAGATTGTGGAATAAACAATGGATAAATTAAACTACATAATGGATAAATTAAACAAACTAAAGACTTTGGATGGATTTTCCTTCCCTACTGTAAAGATCCTTGGCCAAGACAGACTGAGGGATCAGGTAAGACTTTCTACCTTGCAATGGGACTCAACTGTGACCTTTCCTAATAAGAATGGGTAGAAAAATCACTACTTTGGACTCTGAACAAGAAAATAAACTTTTATCTTGGATGTTCTCCATAGAATTCAACCATGCCTGGATTGCTTTTGTTAGAAGAGTTTCAATGACTGGAACATTATTACCATACTATTTTAACTGCAAAACAGTGCCCCACAAAGCTCAAAGACCAGCACCTAGATACTGGAGGCAGCTGTTCCCCAAAGCTGAGCTGGAAACTGCTGGGTGAAGCTGCCAGGAGGGTTCCTGAAGTGCCACTGGCACTCTTTTTTATTCTCTACCTTAGTGCAAAACTTGCCTCCTGACTTTCCCTCCTCACCTGTAGTTGGTGCTGGATAATTCAACATGTTGCTCCTTTCTGGTGTTATTATCTCCCAATAGCTGACACAAATGCCCTGACCTTTCAGAATCTGTGGTGAGGAGGGAAGAAATTGGAAGAGTCTGTGTTCCTAATAGGAAGCCTCACCAGAAAACATCATTTCTAGTCAAACCCACAACAAATTTCCTCTGTTTCTGACCAAACTAACAAATCTTTCCTCAACAATGGAAACTCAGCTTGTATTTGCAAACCCAAACATTAATTTTCAGAAGTCATACAATCCAGGAGCAAAGAATTCTTTCCTCATTTAGCCAGGATTCTACTCCTTAACAGAAAATCCTTAAATAAATGAACTGAAGCACCAGAAGGAGCAGCTTTAATGTGATGCTGTGGGTGTATATGGGCATGTAGGCAATCCTGCCTGGTGTGCACAATGGAAGGGAAAAGGAGGAAGGGCTTGCTACTAATTATCTACACTCATTAAGGTTTATTTTGTAGGAGAAAGGTTGTGTGGAGATACAGTGTGCAAACCAATACCTGTTTTCAGCATGTGGCTGGGATCCAGTCTATACTGCAGGATGTTGTGGTTCATCCCCACCCTGCCTATGGAACTCCCAAAGCTACAGGGGTAAAAAAAGCTCTTTCTGGAATCCAAGAGGTATCAGAAAACTGGGGCTGGAAGCCTGTGCCTGACAGCTTAACCTTGTGCCATGGGAGAAATGGTCAGAGAGCAGCAAATGCACCTTCCCAGTTGGTGGAGAAAAAGAACTGCAGTTTGCCATGGACTCAGCAACTTCACAGCTGGAGAAGGCTGCTGATGTGCAAGAGCTTCCCAGAAAACTGCCCCTTCTTGTTGTCCCTGTGTGTTCAGAAATTATTTACAGCACAGAAATCCACCAAGGACAACTCTAAGAGTAGGGAGCAGTTTCCCCAGCTCCACTTTCCCCCCCCATTCAGTGTTTTAGGCAGAATGAGACCAAGCAAATGCAGCTCAGGAGTGTCCTGCTCTCTGCTGAGTGTCTGCTCATTGGCACAGCTCCTCTCCCTTGTGATTAAAGCTTTAACAGCTCATGATTTTTAGAACTCGAGGCAGAAGAGTAATCTAACCACAGGATCCTACATGGCACTAATCTCCAATCAGCACAGAAGACATTCCTTTCTCCATCTGTATATTCCCAGAACCCCCAGGAGATGTTTCAGTGACGTCCTTTCTGGCACTCCATGTGCAATTCCTTCAATTAGGATCAGCTTACTAAGTTGGCCTCTGTGATCCTGCAGAAGAAAAAGCATCCAGGCCTGATTATAGAGCATTTTAATAACTCTGCCAGATTGAACACAGCTTGTGGGTTCCATTTGTGTGCTTCCTTTTCAAAACAAATCACTTCATATGGATTATATATGTACAGAACAGCCAAGGCTAACCAATTCTGGGGGTTTTTCTTGTTTGCCAGTGCTGGTGAAAGGCAAGGAAACAGCTTCACTTTCCCAAGACATCATCAATTCTTGTTTCCTGTTCAGAACTGAAAGCTGCCTAATATCTTTGGAAGAAATCCTCTCTGAGACTGAACTGAAATAGAATTTATTCTTGCTAGAAATGACAATTATCATCTCCTTATTGAGGCATTTATTTCATTATAATCCTAAGTTTTCTTAGGGAAACTGGTTTTGCTTGGTGAGCATCTTTCCAAAACTCCTCTCTGTGGTGGCCCCATTCAGATGGCTTCTGTTTTCTCCAACTACAATAGGTTAGGGACTGTGTTTTAACCAAAATTGCTTCTTCCCATCCTCACTGAAGTCCTTCACCTTGTAAAAACAGAAAAATAATGCAGGTTGCTGCATGTCTTGATGCACCTGACAGCTCTCAAGAGCCTGTGAGCTGAGGCTCGTTAGTTTGCTGTCAGCACAGCCTTCAAGAGCAGCAGGTTCACACACTCCATGGTGCATGGGGAGGGGACAAGAAACAGGTACAATTAGAAACCAGAGAGGTTCTGACTGGATCCAAGGGGAAATTTTCATACCACAATGACAGGCAAAAGAGGAAGGAGACCCCCAGAGAGCTTGTGCTGTCTCCATCACTGGAGGTTTTCAAGGCACTGAATGGATCTCAAAGCAGTCCCTGGTGGGACCAGAGACCTCCTGAGCTCCCTTCCAAGCTGGGCACTAGGGTTCCAAGGACATCTATTTCTAACTCACTGGACTGTCATTTGCAAAATGCTCTCAAAGCAGGAGAGAGCACAATCAACTCATTAACCAGTGTCCTCCTTTGCTGCTGTTTAACTGATGTACCTTCAGGAGCTGGGAAGAGACCAGTTCAGAGAGCAGAACACAGCCTCCCCAAAGGCCCAGAACAGCCCAGAGACAGTCAGTGTTCTCCTCCCAACCAGCCCAACTCCAGATTTTTGCTTCCTCACATGAAAGGATGAGCTTTACTGACAGCAAATTATCACATTCTCTCCTTAAATACATCACAGAGCTGCTCATGCAAACTACACCATGTTCTGAGAGCAGCCAACATTCATTTTCTGAGCCAGACATGAGAAGAACGTGGAGCAAATTTAACCCTGGGTTCTCAAGCTGGAGTTCAGCAGGCTGTGTGGCACAGACAGCTGGCTGACAGCAGACCTGAACCTGCCTCAGAAAGGGGAAAAAATGAGTTCTCTTCATCTTTGGCTTCCATTCTCCCTTCAGCTGTGCTCACCATACCCTGCCTGGCACCTGGATTTCAGCAGCATTGAAGCAAAGGGTTCCAACTGGAGCTGCACAAGTGTTACACATCTTTTGTTCTTGTCCTAGGACAACTTGTGTCCCCAAACTGGGGTGTCCTGGCCACACAAGATCAGATGCTGTTGCTACTTCTCCTCCCTATGGTTGATGAGGGATGTGCAGAATAGGTAATTAGCAGCCTAATTAACTGTTACATGCTTAGATAGCAAGGAACTTTGTCATTCCTTGTGTGCCCTGACAGGACACAGGATACCCAAAGCCTGTCAAAGCTCTGCATCAGGCAAATTTATTTCTTCAACAGTCACTTCCAACACAGTGTGTTTGGTTTATTCTACAAGATTTTTTAAAAGACTAAAAACAACCAACCAAAACAAATCCACAAAAATAATAAAATAAACCAAAGATGTAAAAAAACCACCCAAGCCCACAAACAAAAGCACTGCATGTCCTAGAAAATACCCTAAAACCTGCAAAATACTGCAAAAAATACGTGGCATTTTACAACTTAGACTAACAAGCCTATCCCCAGAAATAGTTTATACCCATGGCACAGGAAAAACAGAAGCTAAATGCTTTTTAAGTGTGCTAAGGCTAAATGATGATCTCTGTTTTCCATATCCAGATGGCTGCTTGCTAGAGCCTGAGGAAATGAGAAAGGGGACAACAAAAAGTGCTAAACTCATCAAAGCTGAAAGTCTCCAAAGGAGAAGATGCTGGGAAAAGGAAGTCACTGTGATTTCCCACTTCCCTTCTCAGCCAACTTGCACAGCCCCTGGGAGCCTAACAACCCGTGGCAGGTGTCCCCTAATCCCTCCACTTAATGTAAAATTCCAGGGAAAACAAGGAAAGGAGAGAAGGAGGTAAAGAAGTGTGGGTTCCCCCTGGGTATTACAAACCACCCTTCTCTCATATTCCCAGTAATTTGCTTTTAAAAGCCATTTTTATCTGGGAGCTTTTAACCCTCAAATGTTACACTTGACATTTCCTGAGGAGTGATTCCAATCTGAGCAGCAGTTGGAGGAGAATCTCCTCCCCTGCCCCCTAACCCCCACCAAACCAGGGCTTTGCAATTTAAACCTGTGATCCACAGATGATTTTAACTCCTCCCAGCACTACAAACCACCAAAGATCATAATTCCATCTTGTTTCAGGCTGCATTTGTGTGGCAAACTGGTTTTAAAGGTTGTTTTTTCCTGAGCTGGAATGCCAGCAGCACATGAAATGCAAGCAGTGAGGCACTGGGAACCACAGCCCCTGCCAGTTCACCTGAAGCTCAGGTTCACCAGAGTTCCACAGATTAATTGGGGTGACCTATTTTCTGCTGCAGAGTTCAGAATAAAGCTCTATTTTGAGTTCAGAGCTGTTTACTACCAATGATATTTAATCCTCTGGCCTCCTGGGACAGGAGAAAGTGCAAAGAGAAATGCATCTTCAGGCATCAGCAGGACAGGTTTGTTTCTCATGTGGGGAGACCTGGTGACAAGTCCAGTCTATAAAACAGATGATAAAAGGAATAAAATTTGCCAACAAGCAGGCACCACGACTGTGCTGCTGTGGAGCTGGTGGTGCAGCCTGCCCAGAAAGGCTCCTCCTCCTCAAATAATCAATAACATGCTTGATTCAACACTGAATTTTATTTATTTTTTTTACTTTTAATTCAAAATACAAGGGGTTTTGGTACTCTTTTCCCTACCACTTTTCCCAGCATTCAAACCTGAAGCTTTTCCACATGTCTCCAACACTGAGGGAAGTTCAGACTGGTAAAGGAATAAACCAACAGCCTTCCCTTTCATGCTTTTCTAAGGCATCCCTATCAGCAATTTAAGTGGCTTTAT
>JAOEGS010020111.1:50719-62140 GCA_025447755.1 Corythornis vintsioides
GGTTTTTTTTTTTTTTTTTTTTTTTTTTTTTCAGAGTGTTGATATAATATTTTTCTTGCTTTTGCTCTTCTGGATTTTCTTTTGGCCAGAAAGGTGTTTGTTCTGGAAGTTCACTGTGTATCCAGCAACACAACACCAGCAAAAAGGGCATGGAATCAGAAATACTGATCAGAAATACTGAATTTCTCCCCACTTCACAGCCAAAATGTCAATCAGCATTTCCACCTCCATACATTCACATTTTGAATACTGCACTGTGGCCAAACAGCTTCAAATAGATGTTTCTACAATTAATTTGTAATGCAAACATACACTGAAATTAGTATTAAACTTTGAAGCAGAGTTGGGGGAGGGGGGGTGGGTCAGAGCCTGCTTTAATTGGCCAGCCTGTAATTGTAATACCTCTCTCTGTTCCACACTGGAATCATCCCACGAGTTCCTAGGAAACAACTTTAAATCACAAAAGCTGCTTTACAGCAGGAAAAGACAACGTTGGAACTTTTCTCTTTTCAAACTGCTCCAGACCACGAAACTCACTTCAAAAAGCAACAGCACAGCAGCCAAAAGAATCCCAGGGAACAGCTCTGTTTGGACAAAAAGACATTTTGGGAAAACATTTGCTGGCACCTCTCCAAGCAGCTACACAACCTGATGTACACTGACAACCACTGGGTTCTCAACACTGCTTTTTTTTAATCCTCAGGGCAACTCTGCCTCGTGTTAGAGAGAGAGAGAGAAGTGATACACAGGAGTTTAGCTCTGGGAGGATGCTCAAGTATTTTTCTCTGTAGGAAGAGCTACATATTTTCTAATTCTGAGCAAACATGATGATCAACTCAGCAGACTGGAAGGGGTGTTTCTATTGATTGCTCACTGAGCTTTCCAGGGTAACATCTCTACAAATGAAATCACCTTTTTCACCACCAGAGGACATTTGTACTTGTAACTTTACCTTTCCACAACGTCCTCTCCATTCCAGCAGGTCGAGCTGTCCCTCATCACCAGGTCTCCATCACACAGCCTTTCTGCTATGGAGGCATAAAAGGTTCTGGATCTCTTCATGTAGCTGATGAACTCTCTGAAATGCAGGAGGACACAGTCACCAGCAGAACATTTATGGCTCGAGCCCCCTGCCAACCCTCCACAAGGTTAAGACTTGAGAATCCTTACAGAAATAGTCACCCAAGTTGATTATATCTCTTTTTTATGTATTTCTAAATATCTATTATTATCTATAAATTATCTATCTATATAAAATTTTTATTATTTTTTATGTATTTCTACTTCTATCATCCAGTCTCAGTCCAGTGTTAATACAGCTACACAGGGTGGTTTTAACAAGTCACCCAACACCTATTATCTCTGTATGACAAAAGTCAGGAGAAAACATCATTAAGAGTGGGCTTTTTGTGTTACAGGAAGGGAATATTTCTTCATTTCCTGCACACATATGAATGAAGAGTATGTGAAATATTCCCCTACCTGCACAGCTCCTGTTTGCTGGAAGATCAGTATTTCTACCTCGGGACTACTCATTTATGAATGTGAGCTCTGAGGTATTTATGCAGCAAAGCTAAGGCCACACAAAGAGCCCTACCTGATAAACCAGCCAAAGAGCATCAGTTGTTGAAGGTGACACAGATGCTAAAGATTTTATGTTTCTAAACTGGAGTTTTCTTGGAAGGAGGAAAAAAAAACCCTTTCTGAGTCTAAAACTTGTCTTAGCTCACCCCAAGCAGCTTAAACTCCTTTGCATTTTCAGCAGTGCAGCTCTGACATCTCAGAGGAGCAGCTTGAGGCCAAAACTCTGTGTCCAACTCTTAACAACTGACAAGATTTACTTTTCATCAGTAGAAAACTATGGTTAAAAAAAAAAAAAAAAGAGTCGAGTTTCCCAATGCCCCCCAGCATAAAAGCAGTAAGCAAAAGCACAGCAATTGCTAGGTTAGAGCTGAAACATCAGCTCCTGATGGAGAGGAGCTACAGGCAGAGACAACAAAGGATGCCAGCTTGGTTTTTCATTCTTACCGAGAGGTTTTTTTCAAGCTTCTGGATTTGTCACTCTTTGAAGCTTTCAGAGGCAGAGAACTGGAATAGCCCCGGGGAGAATAAGCATCAACCAGGAGAGGTTGGGGAGGAAGGGAGAAGCAGGAATTCAGGCAAATGAGGAAAAGAAATGAGAAACAAAAAGAGAAAAGTAAAAATTATTGGAAAGAAAGCTCATCAAGCACATGCACAGGATAATATCAGAAAACAAATAAGGAGGAAAACTGTCATGAGATTTTTTTTTTCTAAAGTATAGATGCAATTAAAAATGTCAATGCAATACTGAAAGAAAAAAAAATAAATATATATAACAGAGATTGTTTCTCCCAATCATTTTCAAATTAGAGCAAAATTACAAATGCAGCAGATAGAGCAGGAAAAGCTGAAAATAAATTCAGTGCTACTTAAAGTAACTGACACCAAATGGAGGAGCTGTAAATGCATCAGGCTGCACAGAAAACAATGGCAAAGAGTTCAGAGAGCACTCTGTGGGAAGGGGGATACCAAGGAGTAACATTCATTTTCTGGTACAATGAGCAATTTGCTGCCTGGTAATAATGTGAATACTGAGCTTTTTTTGCTGTTCAGTTCTGGTCAGATTGAATCATGGTAAAAAAATTCATATCCAGCTTTGCAGAAGAGGAGAGACACCCAGGGGATGGTGGCTTTGGCACTGTGCTTACTGGGAACCAACAGCAGGGGTGGCTGCAGGAGAGGGTTGGACCTGTGCTGCCAACAGGTGAGTGTCACCTGTCAGCACTGCAGCAGGGACTCCAACAATCCAGTCAAAAAAAAAAAGAAATGAGAGTTTGTAACTGGGAAAATCTGGACCTGCTGAAACTCCTGCCTTGGCCAGTAAATCAGAAATGTTTGATTCATTTCCACAGTAAGTTAATTTGCATCTGGCATTAATAATCTGTGTTGTACCAGCAGTTTAATACTCCAATTTTAATGATAATATGTTATGCCTGACCCGATAGATAGTTAATTGGAAATAAAATAGATGACATTAACTCCAAACATTCCCCCAAACCCTCAAAAATGTTTATTTTAAGATGTATAAAAGACCCCTAAGCCCACAGTATAACAAAGAAATCCCAGCAAAATATCATTTCAAAGCCTGCCTCCTCCAATTAAGGAGCTAGTCTCATGTTAAATGCAATATATTTCCATGCACAGCTCTGTAACCAGTCTGTGTTTAGTGGTCTGAAATATTCCATGCAACAGGCAAGCTAAAAGGCAGGTATTTAGCTCTGCTAGGAGTCCAGAGCCTGACCAGAATGGTGCTTTGTGCTGAACTCAGCAATCACATTCCAACTGACTGATTCTCTACATGCCCTGAACATTCCCTACACCATCATATGGTTTCCATTTTCTTGTCATCTCTCCTCCATGTTCTAGTAACCTCCACAGTAAAAAAATGACTACAGCAGCAACCCTGCCAGTTCCAGTTAATCCCTCAATACGACTGTGTAATGAAAAAAAAAATTATTTAAAAACTTACTAATCAAATCTATACCTTTCAGCTTCACCAGAGGAAAAAAGTTCCTACAAGATCATGGAATGTTTATTCAAATTTCAGCTTCTCACACTATTGTCCCTGACACTTGGTGTTGCAGAACAAAAAATAGGCAGGAATGGAATGCAGCTGAAAAGAAAGATAATTGGGAAATAGCCCAGGAAGCCATGAGGGTTCAGCTACACAAAAGGGGGTGCAGCTGCCAGGTGAATTCAGAGCTGGAGGGGGGGAGAACTGCCTCCAGCCAGAGCCAGAACACACACACCCAGAAGCAAGGCCAGGGGTGCAAAGGGACATCATCACTTTCAAGAATGATGAGCATCCTGAAGAATCTTCACTTTTCCACTGGCTTGGGAATATTCTGACACATTAAGGGAAGGAGCCACAGCTTTTGTTTCCTTGGGCACATTCCCTTTTGCTTTCTCAAAGGCAGGTGCCATGGTCCATGCTGGAACTCAGGATCATTTGGAGGGGTGGCTGCTACAGAGAGCAGCTGCTCTGGGCCAATTCCCTGGGTGACCTTGGACCCAAACTGACAGGCAGCTGATGTTCCTGCTCTTCCATCAGCAGAAGGAATGGTGCCAAAAAAGCCTCACCTAATTACTCTCATCATCTGGATCCCCTGGAGCTGTTCTCTGTCACTCTGAGTGCATTTTACACAACCCACTGCAGGAATGATTTCACCCATCCATTATAAAATTTTATTATCTGAAATGGCTTTTTATTGATATCATATGTGATTAAATGCCAGATGATTAACAACAGGGAGATGGAGCCAAGGGCTGCATCTCTCACTGCATTTCACTATTGTTTCCAAGAAGCAAAGGACAAGCTTCAGCCCATGTGTTTTATGGAAAGTTGTGGAGAATTCAAATATATTCTTCCCTTATTAATTATGCCATGGCTCCATCCATCATTTCTGATTCATAGGCTCTCCACAACACCTACCAACACTGTAACAAAGCCACTAATGGTTTATGATAATTATCTCAGGATGGCCTTCGTTGAAATCTTTTTGATAATTAATTTTCATTGCACAGACCCATTTTGGAAAACTAATTTACAGGATATTATTTTCATGTGTTTTCTTTTCCACCTACAGGTCTTCACATTTTAAAAGGCCAACATCCAAATGATTCTAGATGGCTAATCCTCAGGTGAAAAAGAACTGTTGTCATGCCATTAAAGACCTCAATTTTCATTGCATAGGTTGGCAACTCTGCCTTTTTGGTTGCCAGTGTTCAAGTCCCAATGCAGTCAATGAGTTATTGAGAAGATGGCCCAGGGCTCTGTGCTTTTAAAAGCATATTTCATTAATTGTACTACAACTGTTCTTTGGATGATTACTGCTGAATTTATTAATTTAATTTCCTTAATGCTCTTTTCTCTGACTTACATGGTAAAAATTGATTAGCTCCAAGCACTAGGAGAAACTGTTGTGTTTTGGTTTTAAATTACAAAGGAGAAAAAATATCACTATCACTGAAAAAACCCAACAACTTGGCTTGCTGCTAGTACTTTCATCTTCTAAAGCAGTGTTTGTTTTATTCATGCAAGCTTAGATGAGGATTAAAACAGAAAAGGATAAAAATCTCATCTTCACAACTCAAACTCCAGAATCCAGGCTGTGGAAATTTTGACATTGCTGCCTGTCACCCACTGATCCACCACACAGAGCCCCAGGGACTCCCTGAGCAGATGAGAGATTGTGCTCAGATCCCAGCATGATTCCACTCACTTCAGTGAAGTTGTTCCAGATTCATACTGGTGTTGCAGGGAACAACATCTTAGCCAGAAGCATGCCATTGGGATTTTATGGTCAGTTAGCTCTGCTATCTCCTCCTGCTCTCAAGAGTGGGATTGCAGACACCCTTCCATCCCAACTGACAGAAAAACAAGGCAGGAGCTGTGTGAGGGAAAGTGAAAGAAGAAGCAGGAGATCTGGCAGGAGGGATTCTCATGGCAGGGCCAGTGGCAGGAATTCAGCTGTCCAGTGTCCCAACTGGCATGCAGCTGAAGAGCAGAAGCCAAGATGGACACAAGAAGCTTAAACAGAAATGCTTTGGCTCTTGGCTCTGTTATGTAACACATAAAGGAGATTGCAAGGGACCTTTTTATTCCCCTCTTAGTCCTGTGAAATAAGGGACTGACTGTGTCAGGGCTATGAATCTTTCCTTTTCACCCCCTCTCCAACTTCCCACCTTTGCCCCTGGATAAGCTCAAATCCTTCCAGACCCTTTTGTGCAGTTGTATTTTAAGTAATTTAGACTCCACTGTGGAAATGACTCAAGACTTTGTTGAGGAAAAGCTTTCATCATTTTCACTGAAGGTTTCTGGAAATAATGAACACCTTGGTGCTCAGTAATGACATCAGGTCTGGCCTGTGAAAAGCTTTTCTTGGAGAGAACTGCACTGGAACAGCACAAAGACACCCGTGTTAACTGTGAGTGATGGCAAGGGCTGGCCAGCTCACAGACAAGGTGACAGGACTGTGGCTCTGGCTGCAACACTGTGGAAGAAGAACCCTTAACACCAATTGTGAGTTGATTCCAAAGCAGCTGTTGCTCAGGGTTACCTTCTCTTGGTGTTGAGAGCAGCATGAGCCATCACAAAGGGCTGGGTTTCAGCTGCCTCCTTCACTGGCACTGTGTTGGCTGGTGGCAGGTTCCCCTCTTGCTGCTTGGGCTGCCCACACACTTTATCAACCTGCATGAGAGGGAGGGAAAGGAAAAGGGGGTTGAGTGGAGCAAATGATTTGCAACTGCCCAAAGTGCTGCTTGTTCTTTGTAGTGGGTGTTTACTGCAAAAGGAGGTGCTTGGGTAAGAGAAAGATGTTTTTCCAGCTCCTGGGAAGTTGTCCCCTGCATAAGAGTGAGCAGAGTGGGAGGCAGTGTGAAGAGCTCTGCTTCCAGAACACCATGGGTCTGTCACTGCACACCTGGACTCCAGCACAGCTGGGAAGTGGCTGAAGCAGTGACTGATGGAAGTGTTGCCAAACCCAACTTCTGATGAGAAACATACCCCAGTTTCAAGGCACACAGAGTTTGGTGGAACATCTTCTGCCCTCTGTATAGAGAGCAGAATCTATTTGGTGTTTGAAGGGGCTTGGAAGATCCAAGTCTCCCAGTCTTTAACTAGACAAAGTTCCTTTAAAACAAGGGAGCAAAAAGGAATCAGTGTCCAAAAACCACTGTCAATGAAGTCTTTTCTTGGACAAAACAGAATGAAAGGAGAATTTCCAGGGAATCATCTGTGTGTCCATCAGCTGGAGCACAGGGCAATTTTCTCTACCTGAAGGAAAACTGCTATGCAAAGCTAAGCTAGTTTCCTCTGACAAAACAGGCCAGTTGACCATGACAAGCTGGCAGCTGGACAGACATGCCACTTGGCCTCAGCTTGGCTTGGATGACTTACAGCCTCATGTGCTGGGAAGAACCCAAAACTAGAGACTGCATGAGCACAGGGGATGAATCCTGAGCTGTGCCCAGCAGGCAGAGCAGGAGGGATACTCTGTGCAAATGAAAAGAGACATAAAAAAATGGCTTTGGAGCTGCTCTGAGGGGGTACCACAGCTGGACCACATTCCAAGACATCCAAGTCTTTTTTTCCTGGGAGAAGTTTGAAAGATGCTCAGTCATCATTTTTTTGTTGTTGTGAATCAATAGTTAAAGCATCCAAATGAAAATATTCACTTTTTTATTTATTTAGATCTTTCAATGGCAGAAGTTTCAGTGTTTTCTATGCCAAATATTAACTGTGGGGGTTTCTTTTTAACCAGCAATAAGTTTCCTGCATATCAAACAAATATTTTAAGGCAAAATATTCCTCAGTAAAACATTTTAACCCGTTCTACTCCATTAAGAAGCAAGCAGCTTGTTGAATTAAAGGGCAAATCACATTCACACTTCTTTGTTGTGTGGCCTTTTGGTGCTTTTCTTCTCACTAATAATCAGTTTTTGTTGTTGATTTTTTTTGTTGGTTTTTTTTTTCATGTGGACTGATTTTGAGATCTCATCAAAATAAAATATTTTTTTTTTCTGCAAAATAAAATAAAAAGGTGAATTTTACAAGCTCATTTTGGCAAAGTTGGCAGTAAGAAGGAGAACACTCACAGACCCATCCTAAATTTCCATCTAGGATGTTTCTGACAAATGATTTAATGCTGTGTAAATTACAAAGGATGAGGCATGCCATTCAAAAAAAAAAAAAAATACAGCTTTTTGGAAGTGCAACACCTGGAATCTACTGCTACAAATTACCTGTCTGTTAACAGCAGTGAGGAACAGGGAGGGTTTCCCTCCCACCCTAAGGGCACCAGGCAACTGCTCTGTCAGTTTAACACAGAGCTGGTGAACCAAGTCTCACCACCCAGAGGACAAATGATGTGTTAAATACTGTGAAAGGCAAGAGAACTGCAAAACAGCTGCAAAAAAACAGAGATATCTGTGATAAAATATAAAAAAAAAATAATTAGTAGAAACAGAAGACAAGTTGATTTTTTCCTAAATTCAGTTTTTAGCACTTGGGATGGTGGGGAATCAGAAAAGAATGACCAAGCTCATTTCTGTCTGATTTAAAGAGTTAAAAATAAGCCTGACAATCTGAAATTAAACTGATAGAAATCTCCTGTCCTTACCTGTAACAACACTAAGGTCACTGCTCTTGTCTCTCAGGGTATTTCATCAAGTCTGCCTTGCAACAGTGAGCACCTGTAGCTGAAAACTAGTATTCCTCACACCTCATTGTCTCCTGAATTATCAATAGTTTCACATTCTACACCCTTTGCTTTGCATTAAAGCTTTTTTTTTTACTTCTACACCAATGATTCTTGCTAAATATCCATCTTTCTAACGACCACAGCTACATTTCTTCTCCTGTGAACTTTCCCTTATAATGAAATACAGTCTCATAAATACATGGATTATTTGACCTCTCACTATTTGTTCAGTAAAAGAATGACCATTTACAATTATTGCAGAGGCTTAACAAAATAAATGGGGGAAAAGTTCTCATCCCAAATCCTTTGAACTCTTGCAGCTTGAGCAACCTTAAACATTGAGGTCATATTTAATATACCTAATATAATCAAACAAGGGGAAAATGTCATGCCCTTCTGGATACCAAGAGAATCTGCTCTCTAAAGCAGGAGAGATTTTCCACTGGTTCAAGTGCAGCAATAAACTAGGGCATTATTAGTTCATTTTCCTACAGGAATATGTTGTGTTCTGCTTGGGGATGGAGCATCGTCCTCTCATGAATACAGGGGGTACTTTAATGTAAATTAATTACCTATTTCGATGATAATTGCCTACAAATCTTCTGCAAACTGGCAGTTAGAGAAGTTGATCTTCACTAGGTACCAGAGATTCCTCCATGGAGAGCACTGTTATGATTCCTCCAGGGGCAGAAAAACCTGCTGTCAAAGCTGACACTGACTTAGACATCAAAGAATTCAGTCTTGGCATTTCAATTCCTAAGAGGGGAGGCTCTGTGCATCCTCTGCCACCTCTGGAAATCAGGTTCAGGTTTGGAATCAAAATATAATATATATAATAAATATAGCTAATAATATATAATATAGTTAATCTTCAGGTGCTTAGTAGGTCATATAAGGAATAAAGACAGCTGTGATACTCTCATTCATTTTATCAGAGGCAGAAAACATACTGGAACTTGACCTGTGTAATGAAGAAAACATGAGGTACTTACATCAATGAGCTGAGATACAGAGAGCACTGGCATATCATTGAGGTTCAACTGCTTCTCTGCCAGTAATTGTTCAGGCAGTGTCTCCTGATGCAACAGAAAACGCTCCTGTTCTGCTATTTCTTGTAGACATGTAAGGAAAGGAATGTTTCATGTCATTAGATGTAATAATAAATTCTATGACACAGTAATATCTATCAGGTCATGACATTACTCAGGTCTACAACTGTTATATTTGGACACTCATCTATGTTCTTGAAGCACAGACACACTTCCACTTCAGTGCTGTCATCCAGGTGAACTACTTCTTACTTTGCACTCAGGTTCTCAGTGTAACACAGGCTGGTAACTCTTTTTTTCTCAAAAACCACAATAGGAATATACAGCAGTGGAGGGAAGCTGTTGCACCATACAGGAAAATAAGCTGGTTGCAATTTTTAGGAGATACCTTTTAGCTAAAGATCTGTGCCATGGATCTGCTGTGTCACATTAATTATTTGATTTTTGATTGTTTTATTTTCTAGTGTGGTCTGTTTTGGGGTTAGAAACTTCTTAGGCTGAAACAATCAAAATGGAATAAGTTCAGCCACAAGATGTGACCCCCCTCCCCTTCCTGGACAGTTCCATTGCATGGCAGAAAGGGAAAAATAATTATAATGAGCATTTTGTCTGTTTAAATGGATAAGTAAAATGTGGCAGAAATAATTATTCTTTCTCAGTAGGAAGCTGCTACACAAAAAGCCCAAGTTTTAAAAGCTGTGACATATCTCATATAGACAGATGTAGCAGGGTAAAGTCCAGACCAAATTTCGAGAGTCCATTTGGCTACTGAAATAAAGCTTTGATTTCCTAATTTTTTGATAGAAAGCATCTTGAGTAATATTTCAAAGCTTCCCCCTGGTGGTCAATGTCAGCTTAACTATTAGTGTAGAAATGCTTTTTCACAAGCTCATAGCACCATGAGCTTCACAAACAGTATCAGGAAAAGGGTATTTTCCAGAGTGATAGGAAGGGCAGAGTAGTGGAACCCTTGCATCTGGTAACAAAGCAGAACAGGTTATTTCTACTTTCCCTTCCAACATCCTTCCAGTCAGAGCATAACACAACACTGTCACTGCAACTTGCTAGATGCAGAGTAAGACAGAAAACACTTCTTGATCACAAACGTATGTATTTGCAATTGTACCTTATTACATTTCCTTGCAGTAGTGGGAGGCTTTACTGCTCTCTACAGCTACCTGAAGGGGAGTTGGTCTGTTCCCCCCAGTGACAAGCAACAGAAGAAGAGGAAATGGCTGAAGCTGAACCAGGGGAGGTTCAGGCTGGATATTAGGCAGAATTTCTTTACTGAAAGGGTTGTCAGGCACTGGAATGGTGTGCCCAGGGAGGTGGTGGTGTGCTTAGGGACATGGTTTAGTGGTTTTGATGGGGCTAGGAATAAGGTTGGACTTGAAGGTCTCTTCCAGGCAAAACTATTCTATGATTCTACAATTTCTTGTACAGCCTAAGAGTTTCAGGACTTGAGAACAAATCAGAATTGAGAGCCATTCAATAAATGGGCTTTAAGAAAGAATTCTTATCTTGCATCTGAAATATGAAATACAGCCCTAGCACATTATGTTAGAGGCCTCGACCTAACAAATTCACAATCTGCAAAAATTACCATGATTTAAATTCATTAGCTTTGTTAGTCTGTTCTTCATTTTGCTCTATTTTTATTTCTTACCTTCTATTTTCTCTTGCAGTATATCTTCAGAGAAGTCAGATGCCAGAGCAGCTAATTTGCTCAAGCCAAGAAGTGTCTTCTTCTTTGCAAAATATCGGGTCTCCATATTTGCTAAAGTCTGCAATGTTCTGTGAGCCTGAAATTAACAAAGATATCAGTTGTATAAGTTGCCATCAGAAGGTTAAGGGTTTAATCTGAACTGCAGCCTCACAGCAATCTAGCTTTTGTAGTATTACAGACCCTATTTTTAAGTGTCATAGAATTTGTGGATTAAAACTCTAAAGAGTTAGTTCAGGAAGTGGCACAGATCTCCATTCTCATTATAGCTGTAGCAAACACAATATATATTTTATTCAATATTTTCATCAATGACCTGGACGAGGGGGTAGAGAGCACCCTCAGCAAGTTTGCTGATGACACCAAA
>JAOEGS010020111.1:74260-92943 GCA_025447755.1 Corythornis vintsioides
ATTCCAGCTCCAGCACCATGAGATTCCACTCAGGATATGCTGGGGAAAACCTCCAGCATTCAACCCACCATGAACTGTGTGAGGGCAAAGCATCTGAGAACTAGCAACCAGGAAAAAAAGAATTCTCATACTAAAAGATTGAATTTTCCAAGAGGAACAGAAAAAGGCTTAACCCACCTGCTGACTTCCCTCTTGTTTTTAATACAACTTCTTTGGAGTCTTGAGGTCAAAAAAAAAGCATAATTATAGATTAGAGCAGTGCTGAACATTTTCCATGGGTTCATAAGCAGTAGGGAGGAATATGAAAAGGCTTTTAAAAGTGTATTATGAGTTGCAAATCCTGGGACACTAAATAAAGTCTCCAAATGGATTCGTGGACCAATTATATTTTTTCATAATTAACTATAACAAGCCATTCTTTTTTACTTTCATATCACAATAATTGTCAGTTGAAATAATGATCAGGAATTAAGCTCACACTGAAATTTGGAGTTTATAAATGGAACAGTCCAACCCCCCTGCCAGAGCTGGGTCACACAGGACCAGATCCAGGTGGGGTTGGAAAGTCCCTAGCACAGCTGGCATTTTTCCTACAAGACTCAATGCTGGCAGTGGCAATTTTCTCTCAGTTATTCCAGTTAATGTTAACCTAACTACAGAATCCTTGGGAAGTAGATGCAAACAAGAGACAAAGGAGAAGTTTGCAGTCAGTTGGATGAAATATTTCATTTTTCCCAGTGACACAAAACACAACTAGAAATTATTTCTAGGAAAAAAAAAAATTAAAAAATGCTGTAACTTTCTTTATGGTTCAGTTTTTCTATTCCAAGAAAGGTACCCTTGTTAAATAGACACTTTGGGTGGGTTTGGTATTTTTCTTCCAAATCTAAATTCTATTAAAGGCAAAAATAAGCAAAAAGCTTTCATAACTAATCTTCTAAAATTAAATCAATCTGGGAACATTTACTGTATAATTTGCCAAATCCTCCACTGGCAACCAAACAGTTAAAGGGAAAAAAAAAAGGGGGGGGGGAAGGAAAAAAAACCTTAAAAGACTCAAGAGAATTAGCTGTTGCTAAAACAATTTTATGGTCCTTTCCACTTCACTGGAGGTAGTTTGTATGGCTGACTGGAATCTATTCAATGCTGTCAAACATCTAACACTCCCATAGCTAGCTGCCTTACAATGAATAACAAGCAGTCTAGCTGCCAATATGCTGGAGCTGCATTTTTACCAGGGACTGGACCCCAACCCAGCAACACTCCAGCTTCATTGTTTGATGCCTTGTTAATTTAGAAGCCCCCAAATTAACCACAACAAACAGAACTGCCCAAACTCCCCCAGCACTGCAGCTCCAAAAATCCATCATCTTTAATAAATCACAATAAAGTCAGGTTCATAACAAGACCTGCACATCTAATTTCTCTTTTGGTATTTAAATCGATTTTCGGAGAGAAAATCCCACTTGTGGCTCGCACCATCTGGGGGGGTTAGCAATAGGTGTCCACAGCAGAATGAAAAAGAGAGAGGTAGAAACAGTGAACAGAGTGGCCACAACTCTGAAACACTAAGCACATCATCTGTCATCTAGAGTGTCATCATTTCCATAAATATCAGCCCAACCATTCATTGCCTTTGCCCAGAATTGTGCTGCAAGCCAAAAACCCTGCATTCTCACCCTGCTTGCATCCTCCAACTGCACTAATGGTGGAGTGCTGACACCAGGGTCATATTCCCAGTCTGGCAGGGAGTGCAGAGTTGTCTCTGAAATGACAACTGGCCCATCCTGGCAGCTTTCTGATGATGGCTTTCATGGGACTTCTCTTCTGCAGCCCCCACCCTGCCATCCAGCCCACACACACCCCCCCCCATCCTCTTCACACAGCATCAAGACAAGCAGGACACAGCCACAATGATGCCTTAGGAGACCATCTCTATTTTAATGCTCATTTTCACCCCATTCTCAACATCTATTTTGCACCAGTTTCAACTCTGGGCTTTGCTTTTCATTATTATTTTAATTAAATTCCACTTGGCTGTAAAGTTCCTGGGAACTAATCCTCTAGGAATGATTTCTCTAAGAGCCAAAAGGTGCTGAAAAATTCCAGAGCCTCAGTCTGGAAAATAAAAGGAAGCAAAGCAGAAGTTTTGATGAAAAAAAAAATGGACATATCATGAAGATGCAGAGCCCTCTGAGCAAACAATTCAAATCAATAGTGTAATTAATTATCTCATTTAATAAGCTCTTTAGGCCTCTTGCTTTGAAAGCAGGTTGCTTGGCTTTATATTTTTAACCTGCTATCCTATTTAGCCACACACCATCCAGTAACCTGTGCAGGGGAAAAAATGACAAGCCTCTGTCAGAAGGCAGCAGCCCCAAATCACTATCATTCCCCAACCCTTAATCCCAGCAATTAACCACAAATGGTTAATCACCATCAGAGCTGCTATCAGATCAAGCAGTGGTAAAAAGCTAACGTGCATCAATTCCATCCAAATCAATGTGGAACAGAACTTTCAGGTTACATGTTTACTCAAAACACATGATTTAGGGGATGGAGAGTGGAACTTAAATACTGCTCTGCCAAGCAGAAAAAAAACAAGAGCTTTTTATCTTACCAGAGATGAATGAGTTGTTAATAGTGTGGTTAAGCAGTATCAGCAAGTCAGCAGGCAGGAGGTAAGATGTGACTTGTGATGGAATGCCGTGGGCTATGGAGAGACATCTACATCCAAGTGAGTGATCACTTCTGCAACAGCAAACTTCAGGCTATGGAAGTTTTGTAAAACCAAATTCTTCACTAGGTGTTTAGTCAAAGAACATGACAGCTGGATAAATACCCAGGAAATATCTCTCTGAGCCAACTCTATTGTAATTATACAGTGGGTTTTATTCCTACTTTGCTAATAATTTAGGTTTTTGGAAAGAGAGGCATTTCATCTGCACCTACTTCACACTGCCATCCATCCCAAATCTCAAGCAGCTCTATCACTGCAGACAAGATGATCCTTAACACCAGGAAATCAGGGTACTCTCCAGTATCAACCATCTGCATGGAAGAGAACTGGCATTAACCAGCAGAGGCCAAACCAGCTCCTTGCATCCCCTTAAAGAGCTGTTCAAAAACTACATGAGGTCTAATTCTCCAGAGGACTTTTGTTAACAGATGGGAATCAGGGAAATGTATTAAACAATTCAGATGATTATTTCCAGAAATACTTCTACAGTACTCAAGTGTCAGAACACTTTTAAATCAAGCAAACAGCACGTGGCAAGACTTACAAAGCTGACTGTGAGAATTAGATGCTTATACTCCATGAAATTCAGTTGATTCCAGATAGAAAGTTCCACTGTTCATCTTTAAACATTCATTCATGACTAACTGTAGGATGAGAGTGCTATCTTAATGAGTATAAAGTTATTTTGTTGGTAGTGCCACCAGTTCCTTGCTAATTCCTGAGCTTGCTGGGCATTAATCTCCTGCTGCTGGAAGTTTGGCAGCCTAAGCTTTTCTTTTCCTAAATAGGAAACATTTTTATTTTTCCTTTTTATTTCTCAGCATTTTTTTTCTTCTCCATTCCTAAGAATTTCTCATCACCTAAAATACTTTCTGTAAGCCTTCTGTACACTGATTAATTTGCACCAGGACATTTGTTTTGTTTGTTTCCAAAGACCTCTCCCCAACTAAGTTCTGTCTCAAGGCCACCACAGTAACGTGGGCATTTCAGGATACACCAAGCATGGTCTTTCAGAGATAGAAGCCTCTGTAAAGACACTAAAAGACATTTTTAATGTCTAAAAATGAGGTGCTGTTGGAGTACAGGACTAAGAACTTCAAATTTTATAATCCACAAAAGGATTAAAAAAAAAAAGTTAAATGATTCTTAAAAGGGTAGGTGCATTAACTAATGCTGCCTCAGGATAAATGGAAATTACTAGGAGCACTCTGCCTTCCTGAATGCCTTTTCCATAGATTATTTATAATTGAATGAAACTCATTAGAGCATCTGTAATGGAAACTGTACATGAGTTCAACACTGCCACTTCTGCAGAGGATGAAGAGCATCCTTCACGAGCAGAAATAGGTCTGTATGTTTTTATGAAGGGAAAAGAGATGGTAGCTCCTTTTCTGATTAAAAAATTTCCTGTAAGCAAAACTAACAGTAAATAAATACACTGGGTACAAACTTCAGCAGCAGAAGGGCCCTGGTGTAATTGAGAATCAGAGCCCAGATTCCAAGAAACCATCTCAGCTCCGGAAATCCTGAAACTGAGGATTTCCTTTTCTTCAGAGAAGGAAACAGAGCTTCATTAAGCTCAATTTTCTAACTAATGGTTATCCTCTGTAACTAATCAGTAAAGTTTTAAATCAGTATCAGGCCAGAGAGAGAAAACAAAGGGGAAAAAATATTATTATAGTTTTAAATGCAACGGGACTTTCTGAATTCATTCTGAAAGATGGCAAATGTTTCATGCTAGGAAACTGAGAAAGACCCAAATAAAACTATTTGAATAATCATTAAATAAAATGCTCAGCCTGAAAGGCACTTCAGAGAGAATTCCAGTAACAAATCAACTAAAAGCAACAGACCCATTGAGTTCATCTGTAATTATCTGATAGGAATGTCACCCTGTCAGTAAGCTGAGCATGTATCAATTAGGGGGCTGACAAATACAATGCAGAATTACACTCTGGCATTTTGGGACATGCAGGAAACCTTCTGTAGTGCAGGAAATATCTGCCAGACCATTTGCACTGCTAGTAGTCACAGAGCTTCCATTTCTTCCTAATTACTTCAGTGTAATCACTAACGAAGCAATGATTTAAGAGGTATCCAGCTCCAGGCAGATAACACTAATATATAGAATATATTACATATATAACATCCTTGCTTTTTCATTTCCCTTGTTATCAGATTACAAGTACTTGCTTTTGTTGGTAGGTTTTTTAATAATCTACATATTATTCTAAGACAGGTGTTCTCAACTGAAGAGAGATGGGAGATGAGGTGTCTCTGAAGGTTAAATGCACACCAGCATTTTTCTCCTAGTAAAACACTTCCTCAGTTTAGATTCCCTCTGCCACAGCTTCTTTTGTAGACTCTTTATAGTATTTTTTTTTCCTCTTAAATAATACAGTCACCAGAATTCAGCACAGGAATTAAGTATTTAGATCTGAACATTTCCTTCTTATTTGCTCTCTGCAAGAATTCCTTTACTTTCAAGACACTTCTACCCACACTCAGATTAATTTTCACCCTGCCTAAGGCCACACTGACTTTTTTTTTTTTCCATTGACAGTCATGTTGAACCTCATACAGATGCAGTCAGCTGCACAATCAGTCATTTCAATAGTTTCTGATCTGATCTTTAACATCTTGACAGAACACCTGCCAGTCACATGCTGCTATCATGAGGTAGCTCTAACTTCCTAGTGCTTTCCTCCTTAACCTGCCACTTAGAAAAATAGATCCACTTTCCTTTTATTTTTATATTTTACTCATGCAACTGCTGCCAAATAAATTTTTTTTTCCACGCTCTTTTTCCAACTTCAGTACAATGGGTATGCTCATTATAGACCCATGTCTCAGCCAACAGAAAAGGGACTGTAAATTATAACAGCTCATTTTTTTGCCTTTAGAAACTGGCTTTTCTAATCCCTTACACCTATTCCTGTGGAATGTGTCTTACAAATACTCTCAGGCCAGGGAAACACGGCGCCTAGAGCTATAGGATCAGATGTTTCAGAGCATGGAAATACACTGTTAATATAAAGTATAAACAATTCTTTTGTTTAGAAAACTCTGCAGATAAGCCAAAGCTGTCTGATTTACAGAGCTGCTTGTCAGGGAACAAATTTCCCCCCCAACCCTTTAATTCCAAAGCAGAAATCCATCATAATTACCTGGAATGTTTTCACGCACTATTAACCAACGACCTGGCTGATGACTGAAAACTGATGGGAAGACAACACCAACTTGTTTAAATGTTTACTGATCCAATAATGGAGGTGATGAAGAGGAGCAGGGAATAATGAGAGAGCACTCACCGTGGCAGAGAGCTGGGGTCCATTCAGCTGTGCATGCAGGATGGCTTCATTGATGGAGTTCTGGATCCCGGTCAGGGCCACTTCCAGATCATGGGAGGCAGCCATTTCATTAGCCAGATATTCCAGGGTGGAGATGTATTCCCTCCACTGGGCATCCAGCTCTGCCACGCTGGCCATGCAGCCCCTCATGACGTTGAGACAGTAGCCCACGCAGGGTCTGATGAGCGTCAGGCCCTGGCAGTGCGGGCAGTACTGCATCTTCACCAGGGCTCTGCTACATTCCTTGCTCAGAGCGGCGTGCTCGGTGGTGTTTATCACTTCAATGCCCAGACTGAGGGCCTGGCTGAGCATCCTGCTTGCCCACAGGGCTTTGGAGAGCTCTGTAACCATGTCCTTCGAGTGGCGGCCGAAGGGGTTGATGTCTTGCCTCGTGAGCCGCAGACACTCCGTGTAGTCCTCTGATAAATCCGTCATTCCCGGGTTTATCAGCCGGCTGTACACCAGAGGGAAGAGGCTGTCAAAGAACCTCAGCACTGCACTTTCCACCGTAGTCTCTGCTCCCAGGATGTAGAGAGAGAGGTCTGTAAAAAGTTCTTTGAGAGGCTCTGCTGCCTCCTTCGCCATGGGTCTGTAGGCCGCCCCCAGCAGCGAGCTCGTGCGGTTCTCAGCAGAGCGAAGCAAAGACTCGAAGGCCTCTGGAAAAGGAGCAGAGGGAAGAGCTCGAGGTTAATGGCAAGCACTTGGCAGCTTAGGCACAGCCCTGTCCTGAGCAGGGACACCAGCAGTTGCATGAAATTGGCAATAAGAATATACCAGCAGTTAATGCAGCTTTCGTGGGATTTAAAAGACACCTAAATATGACGTGTATAATAAAGGCAACACTTAAAACAGCAATGCTTCCCTTAAAAGAGAGATGCCTGTATTCTCACCAGCTACACCCTGACCCAAACACTAGAGGTCAATGAAGGACTCGCAGAGACTCCAGTGAGCACAGGCAGGGTCTCTATCAGATGGTTGTTGTGACTGACACTGTGTTCAGGCAGTTAGGTGAGGCAGGGACACCCCCAAACCACCCCTGAGCACAGGCAGGGTGTCCATCAGATGGTTGTTGTGATTGACACTGTGTTCAGGCAGGTACACCTCCAACCCACCCCTTTATCTCAGTGAAAGCCTGTGAGGGAACCCAATACAAACAGAAGTGGAGTGTTTGTTTCACAGCACTGTGAGCAGGTGGCTGAGAGGCTCTTCTTGCAAAGCACAGCTCAAAAATGAAGGAAAGATGTGGAGTGAATACATTCCCTCCCTGTTAACATCAGCTAGGTTTGGACTCCAGCCAGTGGTCGGGCAGGACTTGACATCCAGTCTGCTAGGAACCAAAACCAAACTGAAATCATAAAGTCAGGAAAACAGTATCTCCTTTAACTACAGCACTTTTGAGTCACCTAATAAAAATATAAATATTTAAGGAATGCCACAGTTACCACTTTCACATCGCAGAAGGCAAATATACACCAAAAACAGTGATGGGGGGAGCTGGAATTTATGCAGAGATGGGGGCAAGGAAGGGATCAGTTCCCAAGATTATTTTTAATGACACAGAAGCCAGTAATCCACACCATTCCCACTGCTTGCTTTGGAAACTCGACAACAAAAAGCCCTGACATAAATCATTCTGTGGATGGTGAGTGGTTCCAGTCAAGGCAGGAGACCTATCACTTGATCCCTCCTGAGGACTGGGCAGATAATGGGGGTTTCAGTCTAATCCTGCTCTCCATCCCAACATCCCCAGGCTCAGCTACAGTGCTGCAAGTCCAGATTAGCATCCACTGGGTGAAAAAAAAACCCTGCTCAGTTACATCTCCCTGGGAAAAAAAACCCAACAAAAAACCAACAGTTTTCAGCAGCTTCCTGGGATAGCAAATTGCTGACTAGAAATTCCTTAAGTGTGAAAATTCTGTGTTCAATTAAATACAATTCTGCATTATTCTGGGACAAGCACGAAATAAAAATAGTTAATAATGTCATTTATTTTTTATTGTGTAAGTGACAAGTTGTGATAGCTTCATTCCTCCTAGAAAATAGAGACCTAGCATGAAAAATATGGTACAAAAATAATATTTCCACTTATTATAGATGCTCTGGAAACATCCATAAGTATCATTTGCTTCCTTATCACCACTGGTCAGACACAAAGACTTTGGCCTGCAGACACTGTAGCAATGATGGCTGAGTAGGAAATATGTAGGTCTTTTTTCATGAAGGCATTAAGAGATGTCTGAGACAATCAAATTACTGGTTTTTAGACCTTTAATTAGAAATGATGGGGCTTCTTGCAGTCAAATGACTGTAACAATGGACAGCTTGCATTCTGGTTGTCCAGGGGAGGCAACCTCAGCATCTTGATTTAAAAGTGATTCATTATGTGATTTTAATGCACTTTATATGGAACTTTAAATCCCAAGGAAAGTTTCTCTGCTGTCTGGAAAACCTGGTGCTCATCTGTGCAGCCAAATGCAGCAAATTTTAGCCATAGATGAACTTGCAAGTGGCTGAATTCTAAACCTAAACATACCCTGGGAGAAACATTTGTGCATCTTGCACATCCTTTGCCTTCAACACCTCCCCCCAGCAGCAGTCAGTGCACTGTAAATTCCAAGTGTATTGATTCTGACCAGAAATGTCATAACCAAAATCATTAAGACATCATGGATTTTTTTTTTTTTTTTTTGGTCTGCCTTTAGCATTCAAATAAACAGGAAGGTGGAAAACAAGGTCTATCTTCATCACCTGAATCCTCTCTTTCTTACATGCTGGACAGCAGATGAGGTCTCTGGAACACACACAGATGGGGGTTTTCCAAGACAATCTGGATCAACATGTGAGAGCCATGCATAGGGAAAGTGTTTGCTTCCCTCTCTTACACCAGACCTTCACCAACTCCTGATACTCAGACCTCATTCTGTAAGCAGCTACAGGGTTCAGATGAGGAACATCAACTTCCAACTGGCTGGATTGTGAATCAGTGCAAACCCAAGTTCTTTTCTTTCCCCAGGTCCAGCAGGAACCATTTTTTCCCAAGTGAAGGAATCCAAGCACCAAAGAGCTCTGTGCAGAAACCACCATCCCAGGGCTTACAGTTTGAACCCCCTCATCTTCTAAGGCCAAACCTGAGAGCAAAGCACGCCAGGCAGATGTGAAAGGAAGGTCCCTGTCATTGCCACAACCCTTGTGTGTGTGCCTCAAAGCTCAGACCACCCTGCAGTGGCTCTCCCCTCTGGCACCAATTCCTTACACTCTGATAATCCAACGTCTGTTCAACCTGCATTTAAAAAATCCACAAAAAAAAAAGAGGAGGAAACCATTTTTTCTACCAAAAAAAAAAAAGGAGGAAACCATTATATTATCAACATTACTGAAAGGATTTAACAATGCTCAATAAACCTCCAGCAGAAGCAAACACAACCTATCTCTGCAGCAAGAACATCTGGGTACGTTTTAGATTGGAGTGTAATCACGAAAGAAGAATGACAAATTTAAGTAGCTCCATTATTTGTTTGGTCTCTTAGGACCACGTTAATATTTGGCTCCTTTCCCTTCCACATCCTGCATTTATTTACAGAGTTAGAGGGTGAATGAAAGCTACAGTTTGGTGAACAATAGCTTCCTTTTAATGCTTTCAGTTCCATTCAATCTGCTGCATCTTTATGAGTTGCCAAAATAAAGGACAAGCTATGAATATTTTGCAGCAGTAGAGGGGGAGTGCATGGTGTTTGCAGTGGGATGCAGGGAGAACAATGCACACAGCAGAAAAATCACACCCAGATCCACATCTGCATCATACACAACTGATCACAGCTCTGTGGTTTTGGCTGTGCCAGGCTCTCTACGTGTATTTAAAAGAATAGGAGCAGAGTGCTCCAAAAGCATCAATAAATAAGATGAACAGGTGGGGGCTTTTTTAGATCTTAAGATTATTTAAAATAAAGAATGTGAGTGCAAAACAAACTGTGTCAAGTTTGAAAAGGCAGAACCTGAAAGCCATTCATTCATTAAACTTCTTGGAACTTTGCTGTTTTGTGACATTCTGCTGGTAGCAATGAATGCCAAGCACTGGGAGTTTCATCCTGCTGAATGGAGGGCCAAAGCTCTTTATTAATACCCTGTATTTTATTTTTTTCAGGTTTTAGAACAGCAGTGTTCCTCTACAGAAACACTTCTGATGAAGCTGATGGGAAATATCTTAATAAACACATCAGCAGGCTGATGGAAGTCATTCTGGAGCTGACACTAACACTTGTAGAAAACATTGCAAGCTTGCACAAAACCATTTTTGGTCAGAGATAAAGTGCAAACTCAGTATCTGAGCCAAGTGGAAGTATCTCTTGCTTTCCTCACCTCCTATAGCTGCCTTTAACGAGGCAGAGCACTAAACTGATCCAAAAGCAAAGGCAGTTTTGGAAAGCAGGGCAAGGGCAGCTGGAATTCACTCACCTTGACAGGGTATCATGTCTTTAGAACTAATGAGTCCTTCAGAATACAGCTCAGACAGGAAAAAAACAAACAGCTTTACACTGCTGTGCACACAGGGGCAAGGTCCTCACTTAGCAGTCTCTCCATGAGTGTGTCTGTGTTGGTATCATCACAAATATCCCATCATATTCCTCCTGAAAGAAATTTCTGCCCCAGTAGAAGTCTGTGCTTTCTATGATTCTATGAAGTTCACATTTTAGTGAGATTTAGCACCATCTTCACCAGGAACTTGGGGTTATTTTGGCAGCTCTTTGGTCATTTTGCCCCGAAAGCAAAGAATCATTTCTGTAGGCTGTGTGCTGGGAATATATCCAAATTGTGCACACACATTTGTTTTTCCAGAGGCAGTGGTCTTGGCTTTGTCATTAACAAAACAGTGTGTAAAAAAAAAAAAAGTCATAACTAGCTGCAAAAACATTTATCAAAGACAGATTAGAGACAGCCCTGCAGTCTGCAAACCAAACCATAGCTGCCCTTTCTAAAGAAAACTATCTATGGAAGGGTTTCTAGAAAATAATTAAGCTGCTCTGCTTCAGAAAATCAGTTGCAGTTTGCTAACTTGATTTTGAGTTGCTCACCAGTTCACCTTCACACTTGGTGTGAATGAAACCAATGAGCTGGTAATTAAATTTAGCTGTTTATTATTTCTGCATACTGCATTTCAGTGCAGCTGTACATTGGGTTATACACTGTAATTAGAGGGTGCAATTACTCCTTTTTCAAGTGAGCAGGCTCGTGTAAAACTAAATGAGTTGACCAGCCAAAAGCTGGAGACCAGATGTGGTATTAACCTTTTATGACACCACTGGGCTTCTGCTGATAGATAAATAAAGCAGGGGGTTCTTTGGGAATATTTCTGCAGTAGGAAGCTGATGCACATCTAACATCACCATGGAAAGATGATCTGGAAGAGCAGGAAAAGCCCTAAGGACCATGGCTGGACTTTTTTCTCAAGCTGTGGCTATCACAATTCTTTTCCTTCTGTTGAAAGAGAATTCCAGAAGATGATTCATGGAATTCATATCTGCCAAGTTCAAACCTGTCAGCTATTACTTCATACTATCAATTCACAGTTTTAACAGGAATCAGGCCAAAATAACTGAAGAAAAAACTATGGCTGTGCTTCAAGGACATTAGCTATGCCTTTTATTTAACTTCCAAGCACAATTAATTTCTAAAAATGGTTCTCAAAATCTACAAGAGGAAAAAAAAAAAACCCACCCCACAAGCAGTTGTGTGTCTGCAGTTAGTTTGGTTCTTCACTTAATTATCTTTGAAGTCCTTAAGAGGTTTCACAGCAGCAGAAATGATGTTATCTGAGGTGTTTGATCAGTCACTAACAGTGGACAGTGATGACTGGAAGCCACAGCTCCAGCAAGTAGCACACAACTCCCAAGATGGATTACAGCACAAATCACTTGCAAAATAGCTTTGAGTGACAGCTCTGTCACCACCATTTCTTTCAATAGATCCACAGAAACAGTCTACTTGGTTTACATTAGGCCTGATATAACTATTTAAATGAACAAAGTTTATGTCACTTAAAGAAAAAAACCATCTGCTTTTATTTTTTTCAGGCTAAAACCCTGTGGATATGTGCAAAGATGCAGAGGGAACTGAAAAGTCATCATTTTTCCTTAGAAAATATTGATATTATTTAGCACTGCAGTAAAAAAAAATATTTTCTCTAAGATCAACCCTGGATTGTTGCTTCCCAGGATGAGGGAAAGCAGCAGCATCTTCCCAAGCAGGTTCTTGGTGTCTATCACTGCCAATTGCCATCTCTACCATTAAGCTTCCCAGGTCATCTCTTCCCCCTGACCACTGGAGGGAATTAAAAAGCAAAACCTGGCTAGAGATACTGCTGGCTTATTTTGCTTGAGGAGAAGGAGTATTCCAAAAATATCAGGAAAAATCTGGCCAAAAAAAGCCTTCTGCAAACGAAAACCAGAGTGCATGTGCAAAGTGTGGCAGCTGCTCAGAGTGCCAGGTACTAACAGCAGTGAGGAACAGATGCCATCCTTAGAGAAAGAGAGGCATTGATGCTGGTGGTCTGCTGGAGCTCCACCACCCTGCACAGCTGACACAATGGGGCTTGGGCAGCAAGAGATGTGGGCTTGCCAAAACCACTACAGACCTCTCTCTGTGTGACTTGCACAGTGCCACTGATGGTGATGATCTCTGAGCACTGGGATGTTACCTGTGGAGAAGGATAAAATCTATCTTTAGAAGCCAGATGTGACCAGAGTGCTGACTGGGCTTTAAATGGAGGTGGTTTATTTGTGTATCTCTGGTGTATTAAATATTATTGAGAAAACAAAGTGCAAAATAATTTTAAAGACTTGCATTGAGAAGAAAGAACCAGAAATCTCTCTTCTGAGTCAATCCAGAGAAAGCAGGAAAATGTAAAAAGTCTTTTGATTCTTTTGGGAATCTTTTCATTAACAGAACAGCAATCAGACAGGAATCTCTAGAGAGAATTTTCTCAACCCTTTGATTAAGGAGTTCAAGTGGCAGTAGGAAAACTAATACGTTTGTTTCAGGAGGTCATGAACTATTCATGATTTCCAGCTGAATTAGTTAGGTGGTCCATTATGACCTGATTCTAAATATCTAAGAGAAAAACAGCTACAAGAAACAGGATTAAAGATGAAATCTGGGGGAAAGGTTGTTTGGTTTTCATGGGGTTTTTTTTTTCCCTTCTTGTTTAGGTACTAACAGAAATACAGGAAATCACATCCGAGTTCCATTAAAGATCAGAAATAAGTCTTAAAACCCCTCCTGTTAAAAAAAATCTGGATTAAATCTGTACTTACCAACAACTTCAAACCAAAGAAAACATCTTTCTGTGGTAGAACAGCACTAATGCAAGGCTGGCTGGGCAGTCTTGGATAGATTGTTTTGCAAATGTGTTTGGTATCTTTACACCCTGAGGTAACTGAAAGGACAGGTTTGCTTGAAGAAAATGACCTTGTTCTGACTATAAAGTCCACGAACAAAGAATTTCACTATAAACTACCTCAGAAAAATAATCAAGACTTCCAGAACTGGCTTCAACAGTCACTGAATCCAAACCACTATAAATTTAGGAAAACATTCTAGGTGTTGGCTTTAAATTCCACATGTTTACAAAAGCTGGAAAAGGCTTCACAAAACCCTTGCAGGTCTCATTTGCTTCCTTTCAGCATCTTCTCACAATAACTAATTGTTAATATATTAATATTGTTAATTTTTATGCCTGAAATATTTAATATTCTTATTTTTTAATGCCTGAAATATTTAATATTCTTATTTTTTATGCCTGAAATATGTAATATTCTTAATTTTGATGCCCGAAACTGATACACGTTCAACTTGGGCCCTGATTTGCCAAGGTATTCAAGCAAAAGCTTTACCTCCTGAGGAGCACTGATGTTCTCAATTACCTCCCTAAGTGAGGATAAAGGGGAGATACCAGTTTTCTTTCTACTTTCTCATGCTGTAATACTCATCTCTGTGCTGCTTCCTTCCTTGCTTACAGGTATTTGGTACATTACAGCATTTGTTTTGGTTAAACACGGGTCATTAGTGATGGAAACTCAACTGTACATTGAATAAAGGTTGAAAATACTGGTTTTAATGTGTCTTAACATGGTTTCCAACATGCAGCCTTTTAATTTACTACAGCACAGTCCTGGCTTTTCAAAAGAGAAAAAAAAAAACAAATAAAAATTACAAACACCATGAAGTCCATCAGTTATTCTCTCATAATTCCCACAGTTTAATTCTCAACAGTAAATATAGAGCTCCACAGTCCAGTCACTTCCATCATATAGTCAAATTTAACCACTCAGAATAATAGTTTTGTATAATTCACTTTATATTAAAAACACCTAACATATGGGGGGGTGGGAGGTGGCAAACAGATGCCTAAATAAGATATAGCCTATGAACAATTTCTCTTCCAAAGTGGTTAATCTTTATTTCAAGGTCATATGGAGTCAATAAAAATACAACAATATTCTGAGGATCACTTTTTTTGCCCAGTAAGCAAATTTTTTTAAAGGTGGGGGGGAAATCACCCCTTTGAAATATTCTGACAGCAATTTTACCACTCCTGTTTCAGGAGAAATTTCAAGATTCATTTTCAGGATCAAGAATATTGATCTTTAAATTCATTTTAGTCATCCCCCACTGTCTAAATTCTACTCTCTTATTTGAAGCCAGACCCTTTGCCATGAAACTGTATCTGTATAACCCTGTGATGGGATCAATCCCTTCAGCAGCACTGAAAGAAACCAAGAGAGGAGCCACCACCCAATCCAAAAAGGAAGACTGAAAATGAGAGTGACAGATAAAGCAGGAGAAATTTTGGACCCCTGAAGAAAAACCACATTTGCTCCATTTTAGACCCAGTGCTTGAAAGCATTTTGGCATCAACAAAGTTGATCCTGGTTCTGCAGCACAGTCCTTAATCCCCCAAATCCCCACAGAACTTCAGAGCACACTTCAGCTTTCTGCCAAGAAAACAGATTGGTGAAAGCAAAAAAATCATTTGAATGCTACAAGGCTGTTGCAATTCCCCTGACAAATCTCCTGCCTCCTTGTTCCACAAATGTCTAATTGTTTGAAGAGTTTTATCTTTTAGATCAACCTTATGTAATGACACTCTTGGTGAGATTAGGGAAGAAAAATGTTGATTTATCTATTCTGGGAATGGTTATAAACCAGCTCTTTGTGGCTAGCTCAGCTGGAAGGAACCTACAACCAACATCTAGTTTGGAACTACTTGCAAATTTATATATATATATATTTATAAATCTCTGTTCAGTGCCATTTTACTGGGGGACAGCCCATCTGACACCACCACCTATCCTGAGCACCCCCTTTTTGATGCTTTTGCACCCTCGTGCAGCAGAAATGCAGGTTTCATACCCAGACAGGTCAAGAGCAGCTTTTCAATGCAAGTGTTGAGAGAAACAGATGTGCAGCACTTGGCAAAACTTCCCCATCCTGATGGAGAGAAGCTCTGCAAGAACCAAGAGCTTTGTCATTCAGGAGACTGTCAGAGGCTCTCTCTGCAATGGCAATTCACTGATGCTGAAAAGCCTGCACTGTAATTTAGAGAGTGGCAGCTACAGAGAACACACCAAACAGTAATTTAGCAAAGACCAACAGAGCAGGAGACACAAGCTATTAAAAAGAAGTGACATCAGGTGAAGGGGGTTCCAAATTTAGCAGCTATGACCTTGAGGAGTGGTATCCAATCTTCAGAGAGCAGGTATAGATTTCCTACTTGGGGGATTTCAACAGTGATGGAAGCAGAGAGCTCAGCACAACAAAGGAGAACTCACTGGCAACCCTGAAGCTGGTTCTGAACAGAATAAATCAGTATTTACAAGCATTATGCAATCTGGTGGTGTTTATACTTTAAGCAATGCTGGTTGCCACTGAGGGTTCAGGAACACTATAAATTTCAGTATGTGAGCATTAATTTGCCATCCCTGGTGATTCTCAGAACAAAAGCCAAGCAGTTTGTCACACTGGCCAAGACAAACACCCTTCTGCATCCTCCTAGAGACAAAGGGACCTCGAGGAATGCAGAAGTGCTCACAATCTGACATCAGCTTCAGCTTCAGCTGCTCAAATAGCACAGAACTAACTATCCAAGAAACATTCAGAAGTTATCTTTGGATCCTGTGGTTAACTGGGCTGGGCTGGCATGGGCTCTGGGAACAGAATGCACTCGTTGTGAGGATGAAGTTCCTACAGGACCCAGAGATTGCTCCAATCCCAGGTCTGACAGCACAACATCCCTGGCATCAGATCTTCCCAGCAAGCCACGTGAAGCCCTGCAGTTGACAACCCCAAGGTATAGAATAACCTCAGGGGACCTGCCCAAGCTCTCCCAGCCTTTCCTGTCTTTAATACACCACAAGAATTTCTTCTTGTTTGTTTTTCAGCCTTTGACTCTTTGCTCTTCAAATTCCTTTTCGGGCTCTTTCAGTTTCCTTCTCACACTGCCCACTCTGGACTGCACCTCTGTCTCTGGGATTCACTAGTGTTGGATTTCCACTTTCTGACAGCTAGTTCTTTTTGCTCCAGTAACCTCCTGAACCCTGTGGTTCAGCATATGGATTCACTTGCCTCCCTGCTCCTTCCCTTGCACGGTGCTGTTCCTATTTGCAGCGACAGACTGGGGTGTGCTGAAGCCCTAAACTGAGTATTTTAATTTCTATGCTTAATCACAGCCAGATATTCCAACAGTGTTCACATTGTGCTGGTAATCAAGAGGTGGATCTCAAGCACATTGCTCACCATGTTTTCTAATCTCTGGATCATCTAGGTTGAGCTCCAACTGTTAAACTGTGCTGTGAATAGGAGACAAAATGCACATTTACATTTCAACCTACACAAACCAGATCCAGCCTTCAGCTAACTGAAGGAATTAAGGTAGACAAGTCATATTAGTTTCTCTGAATCAGTGACATCTGAAAGGCCTGTACACATGGATAACAGCAGGTTGTTTTGGCCACATTTGTACAAGAGTGAAACAGCAAAATTTTCTAAGAGCCCCAGGCTCAGAAAACTGGAGCATCTTTGGAAATTCACATTTGTTCATTTGGAAAAAAAATCAGCATTTTTAGGCAAGATTTGGCTTTGAGATCCTACAAGTTTCCATGTAGGGGACAAATAAAACCTTGGAAAAACTTTCTACTTCCTGAAAAGTTGGCAAATATCTCAGGCCACAGTAGCTAAACATCTGGGACTTGTTTCCTATGTCAACTAACCTGACAAAACAAAGCAAAAAAATGAATTAGAGTAATTCTCTTGCTACAAATCATCCTGCTCTTTTTCAGTGGGGCAGCTCAGACAGTCAAGTCCTTCTCCAGCTAAGAGTATTAAAATCTGTCCCCTAATGAGATGCTCCAGTGATGGTTTCTCCCTCAAGCAATAAATACATTATCCATAGATTAATGACAAGAGTAAATTGCCACGGATCATCCTCCTCACATCTGCAGCATCCTCCATGGATCTGCCTCCTTCACCCCCTATGGATTCATCTCCTCCACTCTTCTGGACCATTCCTCATGCTCTTCCCCACTCTAACTGCCCATCTCCTCCTCCCACAGCCTGTCTTTCACCTCTGCTGCAGTCACATTTTGGATCAGCTTTTTAACTTCATTATTTAACTTGAAACATTCACCCCTAAATTCCATCATCTCACACTCCTTTGGTTTAGCTACTGAATAATGCAGTTCCAAAATAGAATTAAATGCTGAATTCACCCTGCTTGTCCAACTGAACTATTCAGCTGCAGAGACTGAAATCCACTAAATGGGAATTTTTTTTTGTATGAAACTTGTACATATAAAGATATTTACCATACCACCTTTTAAATGTACATGTGTTTTAGCAAGTAATTTGGAATACATCAATCAGTACATAAAGTAAAACATGCAAAAAGTTTGACACAAAGCTGTTCAAGACCTAAGAAAATAGTAAAATCCCATTTTATATCATTATTTTTTTTCCCAGATGAACAGCTACACCAGCCAGCTACTGCTCAGGAACATTTCAGTGCCTACATAGGAATACCTACAGACATATTTTCTCTAAGATGTATCTTGAACACCTAGGATAAACTTCCAGAATACATCAGCAAGCCTGGAACAGACATCTAAACCAAATTTCACTGGAAACTGCATTTCTTTTGGTGGTTTAGAATAAAACAACTTCTGAAGTTTGGTTTTTAATGAATTACTGGCTTATTAATGCTACAGGGAATAATATCAGGGAAAAAAATCATTTTTTACTATAACAGCCATTACTATTATGGCTTTATATAGGCATCAGGCTACACTTGCATAATAATTACAATATACAGACTTTGTGGGGTACTTTCACAACCCTAAATGCTGCCCAATTACAGCTCTCAGGAAAATCAATGCATGTACCAGGGCCAGGCAGAAGGATGTCAAAGGGAGCTGCTTGCTTTCCTGGGTGCCTTTTGAGCTGCTCCCCACCATCAGACTGTCTCCCTCCTTCCCTTTTTAGAAAAGAACCATAGCAAACCTAAGAACAGTACCAAATTCATATTATCCTACTATGCTCTAATGTTT
>JAOEGS010020112.1:29910-40898 GCA_025447755.1 Corythornis vintsioides
AGAGTTAATTCTGCTTAGGCAAGAGAAGAACTTTTTCTTCTTTCTACTCTTTTGTTTAATAATTGTATTTTCACATTTAGATAGACACAAATGTAGAGATTACCTTGGTTATATAAAAAGTTAGGCTAAGTTCCTGATAATGTTCAAGATAGACTACTTAAGTACACTAGTTTAAAACTGCAAAAAATTATGCCTAACCTGTGTACATCCATGGCATACATGCTAATGTGCTGGGAAAAATAACTTTTTTAGACACTGTGCCTCCTTTTTGGAGTTAATCAGAATCCCTGTCATTAGAATATAGACAAAAGTCAGACTATGCTTAAGCCTTTTTTCAAGCTAGCTCCACCTGAAACACAGCCTCATCACAGAATAAAATGATGCAGTGGGAGGGTTTCACTACGTCTTGTGCCCGGGTCAGCCAAGATTTATTACAGAAAAAAAAAAAAAAAAAAAAAAAGTACAGCTAAAGGATAACTTCAGTTCAGGCAGGAATGCATACATAAACTGTGAGTTAGAACTGAAGTGCTGTAACACTTCTGTTAAAGTGCCATAAACCCATATTATCATAATTAGCGCTCTTTTCTTAGTGTTTAGACCTGGTCTAAAGGTCATGTGCAGATAATGGGTAAGAGTTGCAAGCAAGATGAGCACAGAAGCATACAATTTTTTTTGCAAGTCCTTCAGTAAACCATGCTAGATTTCAATTTGAAGACCACATTGTCACAACTCATATAAACCCAGGTTAGCTGCATCACAGGAAATTATATCTACCTTCGTAATTCCGTAAACTACTACTTTTTACAGGTTTTTTCCTGTAAAAGACAAATATCTATTTCAGATTTATCCGGGATCTTAAACAATACCATTAAACAGCCTGTAAGTTGCACACAATAAAAAAATGCTGAAACATTCTCTATCAAGGAAAAGAGAAATGCACTTTTTAAGAGGCTATCAAATGAAACCTTTTGAACTAGAAGAAGGAAATTAATCTTTGATTAGTATTCCCAAGGTCTCTATGAGAAACTAGCAGATTTATTTTACAGACATTCAGATTCCAAGTGCTTAAAACAAATATGAAAATAATTTACCTGAAATTCTGGTATGGTAGACTTTGTGACACCCTTCCTCTTCTTTGTGATTGGTTTTTTAGATACCGATTTTTTTCCTTGTAAGATTAAAAGAGAAAAGCTTCATAATGCTGTTTGTTGTACTTCGTTATTAAAACCAAATTACATACAGACTTGAAAGTTAAACTGTAACTAACACATGGCTGACAAAAAGTCACGTAAACACGATGAATCAGAACTAGTCAGTAAAAGGAAACATTAAACAAGTATCTGTGAAGGGCAGTCTTCTGGGGGGGAGGAAGGTAAGGGGAAACATGAAAAAAAGAACAAACCCACTACAATGCCTGTAACACACCACCTAAAAATTTAAGTCATAAAAGAAACATTGACACCACTGTTCTGAAAGGAGTGAAATCCAGAACTTATGCCACAAACTTAAGAAATATAGCATCTTACCTGCAAGATTTGTTCTTTGACACTGTGAGGCGAACCACACATTAGGCTTTTGGACCTCTGTATCTTATAGCAAAAAACACCCTCAAAGCACAAGTAATACCTAGAAATCCCCTAATGAACACATTTAAATTAGCATTGAAATCAGACTACTGAGTTGATTTATTTTTTTTTCTGCCTGTGGCAAAACCTAAAATTTTGTAAGAAAGCAAACACCTTCCTATAATGACCTTCACACCCAGCTGTGCAATATGAGCACATGGATGTAACTAAAAACCCCCTTGAAGGTAAGGCAAGTGTTTTACTGCTTATAACATCAGGGTTCACAAGTCACATACATTTCTCAAATCAAGTAGTTACATCAACAAGCCATATATGCAAGATAATGGAGATTCTTTTATGGTTATTTCTACATTGCCATGGTAAACTGAAACAAGTCCACTTCTGACCTTTTCATTCAGACCAAAAACAACATTCTGTGAATATCAGTGTACATATATTCAGGAGTTCTAAACAATAAAAAATATATATTATTTTAAATCATATTAAGTATGTAGAATTCATTGTTACATAGAATCATTACAGGCACTCAGTAATAACAGAAACATAGGCAGATCTGATAATTATATTAATGACAATATTGGCAGGAACAAATTTAATTTTCGCCTAACAGATGTTTTTTTCTGTGTGCAAATGTGTATGTACATATACATGCACCTATTCATTGATGTCTAGGCATCTCTGTGTTTTCAGCTTGTTATACTGAGTTGCCTGAACATCTTACCTAAATGTGTAACAGAAAAACTCAAACACTTGGAAATAGAGCACTGTGCTTGAAGGATCTACATAAGAAACACAAAAAAAAAAAAAATAGCAAATAATCAACCTCAGCCTACACTATTCCTGTGCAACCCTACATTCATCCACTATTGTGATACTACTGTGCAACAATTTAACTAATTACGTCTCTGCCTCTTCCAACAGGCTCGGTATCTCAGTTGGGTTTCAGTACAGAGGAAAAGATACTACAAGACATCCTACCTTGGATAGAACTTATATCATCTCTTTTCCACTCCCATGCTGCAGGAGAGGATCTGGTCTTTTTATACCAACTCCAACACTGAGAGAAGTCATTTGTCAGATTAGGGAGGAGACAACTAGAGACACCCAAGGCAAGAGCCCTTCCATGTTCAGTGGATCATGGAAGGACGGTGGAAGGACAATTAGGACTGTGCAACAAATTAAAAGTCCTTTTCATTATCTTAACAGAGAATAAAGGGAAAACACACTATCACCTCATTCTTCAAGTAAACTACAACAAATCTTACCCTATAAATTAAACTGTAATTCAGTTGTCTTTAGATATTAAACCAAAACTCATAATAAATTTGAGGTACACATAACGTTACCAATCTATATCTAGAGTTGGTAGCATCAGAGACCAAAAGCTAAATTTGTACTTTCTGGACTTTGCCTGCTGAAACAACCCACCTGGATGTTAAACTGAAACAAGGACACTGTCAAAATGTACACAATCTGCAGTAAAGAACTGTTCAGTCATGTAACATTTTAGCTATTGTGCCATCTTGCTTTCTGAATGCAGTTAAAATACAGGTTTTCCACACTCAAGCAAGCCCTTACTATCTGCCAAAAAAAGCTGAAAATCATATTAAGCATACACAAGCAACATTTGCCTGGATACTGCCCTGTCCACTCAAATGTTTGGTGCCTGAGGAATGATAAGGATGGAAACCTGTATAGTGAATATTAATATAAACCAGTAGCAGAGATTAGGGAAAGCATTAAAGTGAATGTGAAAGAAAATGAAAAGAGCCTCCTTTTCTCTAGATAAATTATTACACTATAGACTTTTGAAGCTTCTACACTGATACAGCACATGCCTTTAAATAGTAAAAAAAAAAACTAAGCAGGCCTGAACAAGTGTATTAATAATGCTGATTTACAGAACAATTATTATGCCAGACACCACAAAATTGCTGCCAGACTGTTTATTTCTTCACATTCAAGCAATGCTTTATTTCATTCACAAAACTCTAAAGAAATAAAATGTCCTGAGAAGTAAGTCTTTAAGCAGGTAGACTCGTATGGGTCTTTCAGAACACAAGCATATGGGGAAGAATTTACAACAAGGTCCTTCTAAAGTTGTGTACTATATTGGAGTTTTCTACACCAATTGGAATAAACCAGATTCAACTTACACTTACGTCAGCCTCTGCTTCAGGAACTTCAGTTATTTCAAGCAGCCTATGGTCCCTCCTGTTTTCTCAACCCTATGGATGATCTAAATTTCATCCAATCCCAGTTTCAAGCATACAATCACAGAATTCTACATGCTTCTGTACTGTGCCTTGTTCTGCAATCTTTGTTATAATCCAGAATTTACTTCATCATAGTTATGGCCAGATCCAACAAACCTATCACCATTTTCACAGTCTCATTCAAGGATCTGCACCCTACTTTGTCTAACTCTGGTAATAAAATAACATTTAAAATGAATGTGCAGCATTGCAAGTTGCTAACAGAACTACTCTCTCTAATTCTGTCTTTCCATTATATTCAGTACTCCTCTGTCAATAATAATGACACAGAATATTGCCTTGTTTCAGAAAGGGTTCAATAAAAGTGTCTACATCTTTTGTTTAATAGCTTGTAAGAAAACCTTGTAACTATGGCAGTGCTTACAATACTGCCATGTTCTCCACTAAGTTTTGGTGACAATATTATGGGAATTTATGGGAATTTTACAGCTAGAAAAAACTGCACAACCAGTCTATATTCATCAACAGTATCTTTTGGCTATCACTGCCACAGCAAGTCAGGAGTGTGCAATTCACACCAATAGACACATAAACTGTGACTCAAAAGTTACACTTAGCTACCTTAGAGAACCAACAGCCCAGAAGGAAAAAAAAAAATTAAATCACCTTGTTAAAATATAAGGGAAGGTCCTTACTTTTATATTCCTGATTCTCTCTACCTCCTGTACTTGTAAAATTCTAAAAAGTGAATATGACTAAGATAAGATTTAAATTCAAGTGTTTCTGTGAATCAGAACAAGTTTTACCAAACCTCTCTCTGTTCTGCATTCTAAGGGTATCTTTAAACAGAAACTAAGATTTCAGAAGAGGTTTGAGAAATACTTCTTAACCTTAAATATTATGGAACACTACAAAACAGTAAGGAATTAGCATTAATTCAGTCCAATCCTATCACTTTCAGCCCAATGGCTATAGGACTAACAGACACTTCGCAAGTATAGGAAGAAAAGCTCTTTCTCATAATGCTGCAATGTTTTAGGAAAATTTCCTCCAATGAGGTCAAAATTTGCAACGAAGAAGTAATCAGATAAAAAGGCAAAAGCCTCAACATACTAACATATAAAGGACAAAAAAAGTACCAAAAGAAACAGGACCCTTCATATCACACTCAGGACAATGCCTGCCACCTACAGATGAAAAGAATGTTTTATGCCATCCACTCAAATGGAAGCAAACATGCCATCTAAGCATAATTTAAGACTATGAGATCCAGTGGATCAAGAAGTTAGAGGTATAGGAAAAGTAAAAGCAGAGAACAGTCATTTCCTTCATTTCTCATAGAACAGACACACAACATCTCTGTCCAGTCAGTGTTGCAAAACTGTAAACATCAATATAGTGAAGGACAGAAAACTTTGTTCACCTGTTCTACATTTCCACCTGCACTAGAAAACTTTATTCACCTGTTCTACATTTCCACCTGCACTGACACATCTCCTTCCTGCCTGGAACTCACAACAAAAGGGAGCAATACCACATGCAGTGTTCTCTGAAGTATGAGAAAGACTAATGCCATCTGGTACTGGTCTATGGATACATATTCTTAACAAAGCTAACACTATTCCATATGGTAAATTACCTCCGATAACGTTAAGCTCCTTATGACACAATATGGAATTGCATGCCATTCTACTGCTGAATTTACTATTCAGTCATTTAAAACCACAAGTAAAACCTTAAAGAACAACTGTTTTAACTGCCATGTTTTTAGTGGTATGGAACACCACTAGCTTGTTTTATAACACGCTTCTGAAGCCCATTTGGGTGCTAAAATACATTCTAATAAAGTTCATCATAAAGCACAAAGGCTGGTAATTGGATAAATATTCTCTATTATAATCATGCATTTGATAACCATTTGGGTATATTGGAAACTATATAAGGTTCTTTGGGTGTTCTGCACAAGTATTTGGGATTTAAACATTACTTTTTCTTAGCTTTAAATTTCCACTTCTAGCTAAAATGCTTTGGCATTCGATCTCTGAATTCTATTACCCTTCAGATGATGATTTGTTTCACAGATTTTTGTTTTTGGTGCTTTGCTTTTTTCAGCTGAAAACCAGTATTTTCTGTCACCCTACATTATATACATATATCCTACACTGTTCTGAAAATAAGCCTGCTGCTTTAAAAAATTCAATGATTGAATCAGACTGCTAAAATCTAGTGCAGATAGCTTAACCCATGACTCAACAGGACAGCAGACCAAGCTTTACAGTGCTTCATATCACACCAAGTACTGTTAACTACCTGACAGTTTGAACCAACTTAAGGACTTTGTAACTTCAGTGTTTTTAAATGGTTTTAATATTTTCTAGTGAGTTAACTGAAATGGAGATTGTGTATCACCTTCCTGAAACACTTAACAAGACATTGCCTGTATCTGTAATAAAAATGCCATCTGCATAAATTCTTTATTGCTGTTGTTGGACTAAGCAGAAACATGATCAGCCCACAGACAAAGCAGTACTGTTTGGTGATGTGTCCTTGGGCAGTTCCAATAGGAGTGGGTTTAGATTGATTATCTCATAATTATTCTGCACTTCTTTGTAATTTAGGAAGGTAATACCAGAAGGGGAAAAAATATTTCTACAATTTCTAAAACCATAAGACAGCATCAAAAACCTTCAAGCTACACTCTCTGATGCTAAACAGTCAGATTCACTCTTTGAAATGTTTTTAACAAAAGGTCTCTTCCCATGAATTATATTCTCTAAAGATACATTCTGCAAATGAAGTGTGGCTTGATCAGCTGATAAGCCTTATTTATAGGCTTGTGTTACTGAATGGAAAACCACACTAAAATGAACATCAGAAAAGTCTAATGCAGTTAAGAGTGTCTTGTTTCACAAAATCAAATGTAATCAGCTAAGAAAGCAATTTGGAATAACAATTAAAAAATCCATATCCTCCTAATTTTTACAACAGGTAAAAATGTCAGCTTACCAGATTTGTGCTTCTTGTGTTTTGTTTTTTTTTTAATTATAAACAACTTATTCTGGATCTCAGATTTATAAGATTTGAATGGATGAAGATGAATCTCACGCTTTCTTTGCAAGTCATCAATTTTTCTCTGCAGATTTTCATTTAGAATATCCTTCAACTTCTTTTTTTTCTTTTTCTTCTTTTTTGCCTGCAACTTATTTAGTTTCTTATTATTTCGCAGTGAGTTCTCTAGCATTGCTTCTTTAGGAGATCTGTGGTAATTTAGGTCTTGGTTGTCATGATGAGTGCCATTGACATGTATTTGGCAAGTCTTCTGTGTGTTCTGGAAAGAACTGATCTCAGCTTTTACTCTGGTCATTTCAGCACAACCTTGTCCATTCTCCGCAGACCTTATTTCTTCTGAACTATGGTGACCACCCATGCCAACAATCTCTCCCGAACTAATCAAATTCCTCAAGTTCTCTTTGTAAGATGTAGGGGTTTTTATGTCACAGACTCTTGGGGTCTTGAATTCACAGTTAATCTCCTCTGTAGTGACTCTAAAGCTACCTAAATGTGGTTTTTTTTCTGGACAGATAACAACAGAGTCCATACTTTTTTCTGTCTTGGAATGATGCAGCTCTTCTCTACCACCAGAAGTGACATCCCCATTGCTTTTGCTTACATATTCATGTTTTACTTTCTCCAACTTCACACGTGACACTTTTTTAACTCTAATCAGAGGAGAAGGGAATTCAGGAGCCTGAAAAGGTTTTTGTTTGTAAATCCGAACATCTGCACCACAGAACTGTGGAAAATGAACATATGCATTCTCCAAGTAGTCATAACCAAGAATTACTTCTCTGCATTCATGGATAGGCTGACCTAGCACTGCATCCTGAACATCCTTTTGTGTTTCATATACAAAATCACATAGACCTTTTAGCAGCCACACCTTTTGGTAGAATGGCAGCTCATGAAATTGTTTTTCTTCCAAGGGATTAACTTCCCCAAGAACTCTGAAAAATTGGGGACACAATCCAAGTTTTTCTGCAGCACCATTGGGATTGTCAGTCTGCCCTACAACTGTGTACCAGTGTTGTACTTTCTGTCTGAGTGCTGCTTCCCAAGTACTGTAAGAAAGTGTAGGCCTGCGATGCAATGTAGATCTGCGATGAGGAGGACTTAACAAAGAAGTCATTATTTTGGATAAAAAAGCATTACACTGAGGCATCAGAAGGCAACGTTCCAATTCATAGAACACTATTTCAGGTAAATTTAAAATCTGTTGTGCTAAACAAAGAAAATGACCAATAGCTGGAATCTCCCACATTGTCTCCATCCTTGTAGGTGCTGCTTGAGCTAAAAGTGACTTTTCCCATTCTTCTATTTCTTTCTGACTAGCTTCTTCTGCTTCTTTTCTTTCTTGCTCTCTCAGCCTATTAAAAGAAAGTTCATGAAAATTCTCTATCAGGTGAATGAGAAGAAAGCACAGAGAAAAAGATCAGAACTACAGCATGACAAACATTTATCTTGAAGTAATAAAGAACATAGTACATAAAGCTTTAATTCACTTTGTGTTACTTAGGATTACACAACCCATCACCTCACCGAAATAGGAATTTATAGTCTTTCATTTCTTTTGCCACCAGTTTAAAAAAGAGGAAAAGGTAAGAAAAAAAAAAAATATTCTGGCAAACAGCAGTAGTTTGAGTGGTTTAGATTTCTTTAAAAAATGCATTGCCCTCCCCAGTCCCTTTCTGGCAGGATTAAGTATTTTCAACAAACTATTAATATCAAAACCTCTAAAAACAAATTCCAGGTAAATATTGCTTTCAAACAGTTGCCCTGTAGCTTGTGTCACCTACCTTGTAACTCCCTTCCACAGTACACAAGTGCACATGCCTAACTGTTAAGTGCTTCATTCACATATAAAAGCCACTCTCCCTCCCACCTATATGTGTATTATTAATTGGTTTGCAATGGTCATCAAAAAGGAAACAAATTATCAGGATGCATGAAGAATGTGATGGAAAGTAACACCAGAAATAAAATATCATTACATTAATAAATGGTTTGCCCTCACCTGAAAAACTGTATTCAGTTCTGGTCCCCCTATCTAAAAAAAGGATAGAGCAGAAATAGTGGGTGTTCAGAGAAAGAGATTATCAGTAATCAGAGGCCTGTAAAAACTTCTGAAAAATCTGGAACTCTACACAAAACACTAGCAAGAGGAAACATTACAGCAATATACAAAACTAATATGGTAGATGGGGAACATCTATTTACTTTTATTTGTAAATTAATCATTAAATTTAAAGGCAAGAAGTATAAGATGAAAAAACTGCTTCCACTTCAGATAATCAACCACACTTAGCTTACCAACTAAATTAACAGAAGTCAGGATATGATAATCTAGTTCCAAAGTGAAAAACAGGACATAGGCACAAGAATATCAAGGTACCAGTAACAGAAGGGATTTTTCTTTACCGCTTTATTGGTAAACTAATTTTTTTTGCCTCAAGGTATGACCAGATTCTAAAAGGCAGGATTAGGATACAGGATACAGGTGTACTTAAAGCTTTTTCTAGAGCATATCCAAAGCTTCTTATATCTTTTTTCTGAAACTTCTACTACTGACCACCACTATAAACAATCACCTGAATGTATCACTAATGTGACCTGTTACCGGAATTTGTACACTCTTATTTCCAAGCTGCTAAACTCCAATTATATTTCTTTGTAAACAAGTAGAAAATGAATACCATGCATCCATTAAAAAAAAATTAGAGCTTTCCAAATTTAGCCAAACAGTAATGTCGTATTAAAATCTTTCTTTTGACAACATGAAGCAAATAGTGGCTTCTGGCATGAAGAATGTGCATTTGAAGCATTCAATACTGAATAGGTATGTCATAAATGTAAAAAATGCAGCATATATATCTTAGACCACATTTTAGTATCAATGCAGGAGAAATATGCCATGACCAGAAACTGTGTATGCAAAATGACATACAAGACACCACTAAATGATTTATCTTACATAATTAAATCAGATTTCAAGTGGCTTTTTACCGTAATTTGAACGGAAATTTTTTATATCACATGCATGTATGTATCCTTTTTAATTAGGTACCTATCAAATGAGAAAATACTCATGAAAAACACAAAATTAAAATGTAAAAGCACACAGGTCTTTAAATTCTTAACTTCACTCTCCCAATGCAGCATTAATTTATCCATATAATGAATGCACTCTCAATAGAAAATCCCACTTTGAAGAACTAATTTAACCATATAACGAAAATAGTGTAATAATAAAATCCAATTTGCCATTCTAGGTGATTAAACCAGTAAATTAAACAAGACTAGTTGCATAGGAAAAGTGAGAAATTTTTAAATTCTGACTTTTGTTCTATTTCCATGTGTTAATATTTAATTAATATATTAAAAACAACTAAAAATAATAAATAGTAAAAAGAAAACAAACTACAAGTGAAGCAGAGGAAGAAATTAAAGGAAAAAGTGTTCTCAAAAAAATAAATTTCAAATCACTCCTGAATCCTACTCCCTCCTAACTGTAAAACAGAATTCCAAGTAATCTGCTGCTGCCAAATGTGTAAACTCCATTGAAATAGTATGTAAAGAAGCTTAACTATTAATAGACAACGAAATAGAGCATCGGTACAAATAATGCCATTTCAGTATCATTTAATAAAAACAGAGGCTGTAGATGATCTAAAAATATGCATGCAGTCTCAACTTCCCAATTAATATTTTAAATTAAGGTGGACTCCTCAAAATAAATAACAGGTTCACATACAAAGCCCTAGTAAACCCTAGGTTCACTTCTGGCTTGTACTTCATAAAATGACAATCATTATAAAATGTTAAATATGTTTTTAAAATTAAAAACAGATGTTTCACTTCCAAGAAGTTTGCCCTTTTTTTAAAGCTATCATTATGTCACACTATCTGTAGTAATTCCATTCTCAGTAGACTAAATTATTAACTGGCAACCAGAAGGGAAGTTTTGAATTTTTTTTTAATGAACCTGCCTGAAACTTATACCAGGGTAAAGTTTTCAGAGGTGATAAAGACAGAGAGCTGCCTAGAGTAATCTTCCAAAAACCAAAATCACACAGACACTTAATAACCATTAAAATCAAACAGTTAATCATCTGTCATTCACTGGTGGTTT
>JAOEGS010020113.1:7759-38009 GCA_025447755.1 Corythornis vintsioides
GGAGGAGGTGTACAAGAGGTTTACACCCGTGGTGTGTGCAGGAGGAGGTGTACAAGAGGTTTACACCCGTGGTGTGTGCAGGAGGAGGTGTACAAGAGGTTTACACCCGTGGTGTGTACAGGAGGAGGTGTATAAGAGGTTTACACCCGTGGTGTGTACAGGAGGAGGTGTACAAGAGGTTTACACCCATGGTACTCACACTCGAAGGCGGTTGTCGTCGCGTCTGGCAACACCTGCCCGATGACATCCTGGAAATGGGAAGAAGAATGATGTGTATCAGGTGGGAAATGCCCCAGATGAATCCACACCTCCCCTTGCTCACTCCCAGACTTAGGAGCTGCCTCTGCCCCGGATACACACTCTGTGGAGCACCACACAGCACAAACCGTGGTGCTCTCCCCCTTCCTCTGCATGTTTGCTGCAGGAAAACTCTATTTCTCTTCCACCAGCTCTGTCATAATTCCCATCAAGTCAGTGTTGTCTGTTCTCACAGCTTAAGGAATTGATTTTGTCCGTAGGTTATAGAAAAATGTATGTCTAATATCAGTCATAAAACCAGAGGTTTATGAATGGGGTTTTTGCCTAGAAGAAAGCACATTTTCTCTCTTCACTCCTGCCTGTGTTGCCCTGATCCTTTCTATCCAGCCCTGAACAACTGCCCTGCTTCTCCTAATTCCATAGTTCTGCTGGTCCTCTGTCAAAAACCAGACAAGCTCTACCCTCTGTTCTAACAAGAAATTCAAGTCTTGCTTCAACAGAAGACTGTGAACTCATTACTCTGAAATCCATTTAGGGAAACACTGCCAATTCCTCTGCAAACACACTTTAATGGAGTTAGATTTAAGCCACTTGTAAAATGTTCTCCCCTGGCCACCCAGATGCTGCCACAGAGTGGATTTAGAAATTGGTATCAGGAAAGGATCCCAGTGCTGGGGTATTTAAGAGGTGGTGACAGTCTGGATGGCCCCAAATGCCTCCTAGGAAAGCTCCAAGAATCCCAAAGCTGTGCCAGCACTGAACCAGTGATTAATTCCCACAGCACCCTCTCCTTGCCTTCACAATTATTCTTATTATACACTGGGATTTGTTTGAAGTGAGCAATAAGCAAGGAGATGAAGTTAAGAACTACACACCCTAACTCTTGCCTTACACCAAAGAAACAGTCTGAAAGTGCTACTGACAGCCACAAAAACTTGTCAAGAGTTCTGTTAAATTAAAAACTAGCCTTGCAGGGCTAGGAGGGAGGGAAATTAACACCACTGCTCTCTCCTTACTGGAGTATTCTCACCTGCTACATCAGATTTCCATGCTCAAACACTCAGCAGACCTCTCAGTGACCCAAAGCTTAAAGGATTACTCTGAATTTCAGCAGATTATACCCGGGCAATGATTTTCTACTATCACAAGGGGGAACACAAACAATACAATACTACAACTTGTAGACATTGTAGAGGCCTCACTTACACAACAGCTTCTATTTTACCTCACAAAACTGAAGCATCTCTAATGACAAGGTGGAAAAAAAAAAGGGAAAGCAGCTGAAACAAGACCACCAGCAAATCTGCTCTCTAGAAGAGCTGTGGAACACTTGTCTCCAGGGTGAGAAAGCAAAAAATGTGAAAGCACTGGTTTAAATGACAGCAGAAATATTGAAACCACTCCCATTTCAGTTAAAACTTGGTTTCTCTCAGTATGACATTATGAAGTTAACCTGAATTAACACCAAGTGCTTAAACACTCAGGTGGCAGCCAAAGCAAACGACTCTAGACAGCCTGGTGAAAAAAAACAACCCAACCAAAATTAAAATAAGCTTATTGTAATTCATTTAGGGGTGCCTTTCAAATAAATCTGTTTACTGGCAACTTACAGGTCTGCAAAGCTGATATACACAGGACATATTTACAGTGACATCATGAAGAACAGCTCTCAGCACCCACTTTAGGAAAGCAATCTAGAAAATGCCTGACCTGGTCAAGCACCCTCCTGCTGTGCCAAGGGCAGGCACCAACCCACAGGTAGCAGTCTCTGAGTAGCTGCTGCACAGCTTAGGACCTGCAAAGCCTGCCCCAAGAGATGGAATTAGACCAGTGGAAAAATCAAGACGAGTGTATTTAATGCACTGAGCATCAGGTTCCTGACTCCAAGGGGTTCAGCTGGGGGTGGGATATTTGGTGACTCTACCCACAGCTGCTTTGATAAAGGAAGACAGGGCTTTTTCATACAGAGCAGGGCATGGCACCTGCCTCAGGAGAAGAGCCTTTCTACAGACTAATCCAAGGCTCTTCCAAGCCCCCAGTTCCCACCCATGCTAGAGAGCTGGAGATAGGTGCCTGGGTTGCAGAAGTGGCACCTATGTGCTCCAGCAGGCCAGGGCAAGGTCTTTAACTGATACTCTAACACATATACCCTGAGTAACTGCCTACCAGCTGAGTGGGAGCTACAGGAAAGGCAGAAGGACAAGAGAAGACCAAGTGAGCCCCACTCCTGCCCTCCCCAGCACACTCAAGGGTCCTCCCCAGATAGAATCAAATTGTCTTGGTTGGGAGACATTTCAGATCATCAAGTCCAACTGTTCCCCCAGCACTGCTAGGGCACCAGTGACCCTCAGCATCACTTCTCCATGGCTTGGAAACCCCTTCAGGGATCACAGGGACTCCACCACCACCCTGGGCAGCCCAGGACAGCCCTGGAGGGGAAAAAAATCTTCCTCAGCTCCAACCTAAACCTCTCCTGGGGCAACTTGAGGCTGGTTCCTCTTGTGCTGTTACTTGCTACATGGGAGACCAGAGCAGCAGCTTGGCCACCCTCCTGGTGTAGCTCTCCACAGTGCTCTGCTGAGTTAAATGAAAGAACCGTGTAAGAGTTTTGCTCCCCACATGGCCTTTGAGCAGGGATGGTTTGGTGAGTAAACTCCAGGCTTGCTGACCACACGAACTAGCAGCAGGGAGAACACTCTGCATCACCAGTCATATCCCAGGCCCTTCCTTTGATTTCTGCTGCCTGTTCTGTGACAGAGCCCCTACCAAGTTGCCTCCCTAAACAAATGAGCAGTGAAAAAATGAGTCCTTAAGACCTGCCCAAGTGCACATGGCCTGATAGATCCTCCTCCCTTAACCCTTTCACTTCTTGCACACTTCAGAGCTCTCAGGACTGGAGTCGCAGCAGTGGCCGATGGGTCTGGGTGCTCCTCGCGGTCCCATCGACCACGGTGACTCTTCAGAGCAGAGGCCAAGGGCTGCTGGGCTCAGCAGCTGGAGGCAGTTCCTTCTCCCTACACCCGAGTTCAGTGCTTTGCTCACCGCGGGCTCTGGTCCCTACCCCAGGGGCAATTTCATCTTCAACAGCGCATCTTTCAACCTGCGGCTGTGCAGCTCCAGTTTTGGTCACCCTACACCCCGCACACAGCGGGCTTGGCAGCATCATCTCCCTGCAGCTGGGCTCCTCCTCACCACCTCACCACCGACACCGGCTCCTCTGGCTGCGGAGCGAGCACCGCACCCGGGATGTTTTACCAGCATCCCCCACAAACACTTTCCCGTTACAACTTCCAGGCGCAGACACGTTCCTGAAAAAGCCCCAAAGCAGCCGCTTTTCGCCTGCCAGGGGGGATTTTTGTCGCCGCTTCCCCCCCACCCCGAGCCGGGTGACGGAGCCGCGGAGCCCGCGCCGGGTCCCCTCAGAATCCCCTCAGCGGGCAGCGGGAGCTGGGGGGGCCCCAGACGAGCTCCCCCCTGGGCCGAACTCACCAGCACGTCCCTGAAGAGCAGCTGAGGAGCCGAGTGAACGGTCCAGTCCACGGCCCCGCCGTCGGGGATCTTGATGCGGATGACCAGCGCCTGGCTCTCCATGGCGCGGGAAGGGCCGCAGAGCAGCCAGAGCATCCCCGCCCCGGCGGGCTCACATGCTGCGAAGGAGCCGCGGGGGCTGCTGAGGGAAGGGAAGGGAAGGGAGAGCAGAGGAACCGAGCCGGGCCGGGCCGAGCCTGCGCCGACCCGCCCGCAGGAAGGAACCGCTGCCCCGGAACCAAAACGTGGGGCCGGGAGGAGGAGAGAGCGGAGGCGGCGCCATGTTGAGGGGGGGGCGGCGGCAGCAGCTCGCCCGCCCCGGGGAACCGGGTGTGGTTGTGAGCCCTCCAGCTGCCTGCTGCTTTTCACGGGGAAATCACTCCTGAGACAGCAAATCCGAGTCAGGCCGCGGCTCCTGCCTTAGTTGAAAAGAGTGTAAAGTGCTCGCGGCTTAAATTTCAGAGGGACGGACTGAGCGCCTGCTCCAGGGACAGCTGCTGCTGCCTTCAGCTTGGTCCTTCGAAGACACAAACGCACATCTACGAACCCAAACCTGGGCCTGTGGCCACCTCACCCAGCCAGGACCCTCGGGGGGAGGTCTCCACCCTGACCCCTTCCACTGGGACTAGGACACAAACCAGTAGCCTGTACTGGGGAGGTGACCGGGCTGTGATCTGCTCCTTACTCAAGTTGCTATTACCGTGTTCTAAGGAGTTTTCCAAAGGCTGGTCTCTCTTCAGAGCATTCACAGAACTATCTCCTGCCCTGACAGCTGGGTAACATTCCTCCATGGAGAGTTTTTTCCATGGCTGTTATGTGGTGTAACTGAAAAAGATCATTACACAGCCCAGATGAAAGAACTTCCCCATGAGCTGATGTCCAGCATCCTCAGCAGCACAGAAAGATGGTTGTATTTGACCGTGACAAGTGTGTAACCTCTGTACCATGTTCAAAAGACAAAATATCCCATCTTCTGCTTAAAAAAAGATCACCTTTTTGCCTGGCAGAAGTTGGAGGGAAGGCTCTTCACTCCATACAGCTCTGCAGCACAAAGCTTGCCAGTTCCTTTGAGTGGGAGAAGAGCATTAATCTCAATTGCAGGCTATTGATCTGTGCATTTTATCACAATCTCTCACATTATCATACATGACAAACTGGGCTATTTGAGTTATATCATCAGTTTAGAGGAGGGAAAAATGGAAGGCATATTTGATTTAATTCCTGAAGCATCTTCCAGCTTCCTCAGATTAGAATTCTACTTTGAGCTTTAGGAAAAAAAAAAAAGAAAAAAAAAAAAAAAAGATCTTTCAATGGCCATTACCAGAGATAAGTTCTCTCTCTGGTCAATAACTTTATAATTTAGTTCCTACACTAGAAATTAATAGAGCCCCAACTCCTAAGTGTCTAAGGGATTGGTGCTGCCCACACAGACATCTTTCTGTTGAAATGAACCTTTTACCCACAGTCCCTGTGTACCCTTCACTCAGCTTCATTTCAATCAGATTCATTTTCTATTTCATTTTAAAGAATAGGATACAAAAATCATAGAATTTCTATAGAACTGCAATTTTTCTTCAATGTCTTTTTCATTTACAAGGCTATGGGGAAAACCAACTCAATTTGCCAAATTTGCATAGATATTATGTAGATTTTCCAGGGCTAATCATAACCTTAATCCCCCATTCCATCTTGTGTGGATGCAGCTGTAATCAAACTTCCAGGACTTCTGATATCTTAAGAAGCACAACTCATCAAGGTCACATTTCTTAACACAGGTTTGGCTTTTACACAGAACTCTTTAAAAACTGTGTTTCCTAAGATGTTTTCATTCTAAAAAAAAAAACCATCTGAAACAAAGGTGTTGATAGTTATCATCCTACAGGATTTCTACTGGGAGAACAGAAGGTGCCAAAACCTAATTTTGATATTTTCCTCAATGTTGGGGGGAAATCAGTGCAGCAAGAATGAAGATATTTTTAAGACATGAAAGAGTAATAAATTTCAGTATTTGGCTGGCCCAAGAATCTCATCTTAGAAAGTTTCTGACCCAGAAACCCACAGAAAAAAAAGAATTAAGCCATCTGATTTTCCCCACTAAATCCAGCAAGAGAGACACGTGGATTTCCTCTTTATAATTACATCCCCAAAGTTGCTGTCTTACCCACAAGAAAACATCCCAAATCTGCAAAGGGACTTCTCAGCTCTTCCATGACAGGAGGATCATGAAGCTCCTGGTTTTTATTTGCAGGGGAAATATCCTGGCAGTGCCACGGGTTCCCAGCAAGAGCAACCCTCTGACTGCAGTCTGCTGCTGCTCTCTGCTGCTTCCCACCCTGCTGCTGGGCCAGAGGGGGCCTGGAGAAGGTTTGTTTCCAAGGCAGAGCAGAGTGCTGACACAGAAGAAAAGTGAAATGATTAGCTTTGCCACGCTGGGGAATCTCACTGGAGCACTGGTGAGTGGTAGTGGAAGAAACCCCACCATCCCTCACTGCTCAGCTGCAACTGGGTTGTTGTGGGAATTTCTGCTTTCCTCAAAAAGTAGGGGGAAAAAAAAGTTATTTGTTTCCCTCTCTAATTCCCACTGCAAAGGATTTTGTCTAACAGGAGTCATTTTCTATCTTCTTGATACCACAGACACTATAATGAAGTTTTGAGTCCCTCTGCCACAAAAAGAAGAGGGAGCTCCCACCAATCTGTGTCTTGATTACTTCTGTTCCAGGACCTGTATCTAGGAGGTTTTCCTCACCACTGGTTGGGATGTGTGAGCTCCATCTCAGCCATGGCTAGAGTCAGCAAGTCCTGTTTTCATTCTAGCTGCAGCTGAGCAGCTCTGGGAAGTATGAACCTCCCCAGGACTAGAACTGGACACAGGAATAGCAGCAGCATTTACCAGGGGCTCAATTAGAGTGCTCAGTGCCAGCTACTCAAAATGTTTTGGTCTATTGTTATTACCAGGACTGTGCTCTAGTATGTGTCATTCACACACAGCTAGAAAACACTGGGAGGAATCAGAATCTAAATGCCACTCCTTGGTTCAATACCTTCCATTTATCATCTCTGTTTTCCTCCCCGTGCTACTTGCTAGAGCAGGATTATAAATAATATAAATTTTGTGGAGAAACCAGCAGCTGATCATTGCTTTAGGAACATACATCCCACAGTTTTGGTTTTTTAGAAGAGATTAATACTAACTTTTCATGCTGATAAAATAATATACCTTTATTTTTCCTCCCCTTCCTGCATCTTCAGCCTGCCAGTGAGCACAGCAAACTGAATTCCCTTAGGCTTGTGAAAGAAGTAGGTCACTAGTGTCCAGGCTTTCTAAACACACTGTTCTCTGAAACAGCTCCTAGGAAAGAATCACCCAAGTGTACCAGCTTGAGCAATAGATGAAGATCCCCTAAAATCAGTGTTAAAAACTTGCAGAAAACCAGCCACCTTCCTCCTCCTACCCTCTGCAGTCACTCTGTGCCAGCCCGTGGTCTCTAAGGAGCATTTGGGAACCAAGTATCAGGAAATAAATTGATCTTTCCATGCAACAGGAGCAGAATCTGGCCTCAGAGAGCTTATTTTTCATAGTAAACTCACCTTGAACTAAAAAACCCAACCAACAGTATGCTTATTAAATGTTTAGTTCTTGCTTCAACCAATGAGGGTATTTTGAATTAAAGCAGCATGTTTTATGTATATTTTAAAGGCTAGATAGGATTGCTAATGGTGTCACCCCACCAGGCCAGCTTCAGGGGCTGCCTAATTATTTTTCTATCAGCCTATAAATTCCTGAGCAACACCAAAACTGCTGTGATTTTTCTTCCTAAATAATTCATGCCTCCAAGCACATAGAGAGCCAGGCCCATGAATCACTGAGCACCTAACAGTTCTATCTCATGGCATTTCTTCTTCTAAACCTAAAACCAGGTTTGACTGTGGAACCTCATCCCAATTTTCCTCTCAGTCTGGTTTGAAAGTCACATTTTCAACTTGGGAAGTTGCCTGGGTGAGACTTTGTGGCTGAAGGATTGCTTTGAATTGTATTTCAGTTTTAATTCTCTGAGGATTATTAATGTCATGGGAAGTAATAAATGGGTTTAGTAATGAACTAGAACAGGGCTCCTAAAGGCTGTGAAAGCAGTGATGCTGCCCTTAAAATCACTCCAAGCCAGAGGGATCCCACCTCACCAAGCAGCAGCCCCAACACACCCAAACTGGCTGCATTTAACTCAGCATCCCATCATTCCAAACCTTGGTGGCTCCCTCCAATGCTTTCAATGCTGAACACAGAGAATTTTTCTATCAGGTGACTTCAACAACTGCAAATTTTAAATGATCTGGAGCATTTCTCACTGAAGCTGGGACAAAATCACTCTCCAGCCTGCTGCAGAAAGCTTTCCTGCTACAGGGACATCATTAATTCCTAAAAAACTATGGAGCTGTGTTTGCTAGAAAATAAATGGTGTATTAGCAGAAATAATTAAGGTTCAGCTATGCTCATCTATAATAAATATTTCCTGACACAGTAACCCTCTTTATTTCAGCTGCATTTGCTCACTTCACTCATTCACAAAGGTCAGTAATTAACACTGAGGGTTCCAATCATTAATGCAAATGTTGGTGCTTTGTTTAAAGGACTTAAATGCAAGCACAGTAACATCTTGCTCTTTTCTAGAAATCCAAAAGATCCTTTACAGAAACTCAGAGTCTGCCAGTGACAGTTGTTATTCCAGTTCCCTTCACTGTAATGCCAAAGCTGCTACTTTTTCTTGGGTGTATTTCAGATGAACAATGCAGCCCAAGAAAAAGCCATGTGACAGCCACTTAAATAAATGCACATATTTTGGGGTGAAGTCAACTCTCAGAACTCTTACCTTACATTTTGGTAGTGAACATGATTAAGGAGTTACAGCAAAAGTCAATTTTAAGTTAAATGGCTGAAGCAACTAATATATGAAGCAAAATCTCCTTTTTTTCAGGCAAAGTTGGTCTGAACCAGAGACCTGAGGACATTCAACTATACTAAGAAATACCTACATTTCATTCAACATCCATCAGGGAGATCTCTAACTAGGGTTTGCAAAAGGATTTAGACCCAACTGTTCCACTGAAACTGGTTTGCTCAAGTCTCTCCTTGAGTCAGTCCATCTGTCAGAAAATGAGCCTTTCCTCAGCTCCTCTGGCCCGTTCAGGACTCCACAGGAGCCCTGAGGAGCCAAGATCTGTTTGTGCCTGACAACTTTCATGTGCAGAGTAAGCACAAATGTGCAAAACCAAAGGTAAACACAAAACATTCTACCCAGTGCTGCTACACACTCAGAATTACTGTAGATCAACCACACAACACAAACTGAGGATGGAGTGAACTTCTGCTTCAGTCAATTATAGGTCAGAGTTGGCTCCAGGGTTCCCTGAAGCCAAAAGCACACTGGACATCTCTCCAGAGCAAGAAGGGGACACAGCAACTTCTTTTTGAGATGATGATAATCATGGACAACTGGGAATATTATTCCCTTTGAGTATCTGAATCTAGTATTAATTACACTGGACAAAAAAAGGCTTCAGGTTGAATCTGTGTCCACCTGAAGGTTAGCAAATGGCATGTCTCCTAGTGATAAAAGCACTATGATATAAATATTTAAGTGCAGTGAGCTGCCTTGAATGTATCTGCATCCTTAAACCAAACATTAACCAGCCAATGTGTTACAATCTGGAGAAGACAGTAGCAGAAAACAGGATTTCTTGGGGTGCAATCATTAGTGCAGGGCAGTCTCTGGTGCAATGTTTGTCAAACATACAAAAAGGTATAAAAGTGAAATATAGTAATTAAGACCTGGCTTTTATTGATTGCCTGGCTTAAGTAATTTTTCACAGCAAACATAAGATTTAATAAGTATAAGTAGTTAAAGATCCTGACTTGGCTGCAGTCATTAGCATGTAATTGAACTGGTAAAAAAAGATCAGTTAAACCTATGTTGATTACCACCTTATCTTTGAAAGGCAATTAAGGACCTCAATCATTGCAACAAGATTTGATTGTGCAGCCTCTATTGGACATTGATCTTCCAGCAGGAGCAGCTCCATTTTCCACTGCTGGCAGGAGCAGCTGGGCTGGGACACCCGAGGCTGCTGACCCGGGCCAGCTGTAATGCTAAGAGCCCGTTTAGGTTTAGCTGCCCCCAACAGTCATTACCTTTTCAAAAGCCTGTGACAAGAAGGAGCTACCTGATCCTCTGGGCTTGGACTAAGGTTTCATTTAGCTGAAGCAGTTGTTAAGTGAGGTGAAACAAAGCTCTTCTGCCTTTTGCTGTCATCTCTCACTCATTTAAACATCACCCTTGAATACAGCAGAGAGAGAATTCAGGCGAGGCTTAGGAGATCAACTGCAACTTCACTTCACATGGAAATGGTGCAGATCAAATCTGCCAAAAGTTAGGAGGGTCAATCTGTAGCTCAGTCATCTATCAAAAAAAAAAAAAAAAAGTGTATCAGCACCAGGCTACATGGCACACAGAGCAGAACACCTCCTGAAAGAAAGCCAGAGGAACCAGAGGAACTACCAAAGCCTTGCTCCCTACAAGCTGTCTGAAAAACTACCAAAGCCTCCTTCCCTAGAAGTCAATCTTTCAAAGCAACAGGGTCATGAAAGAACCCAAAAGGACCTTAGAAGAGAGAGCAGATGAACTGCTACACGTGCAAATAATGCATCTGTGAACAACTAACCTGCTAGAAGCTCAGACTGAAAGGCCTCTTCAGGGACACTCTGTGGTTCAAGCATCTGGATTCCTCCACAGTGCACACTCATCCTCACTTGCCATCCCTGTGTTCTCTGAAAGTGAATCTTCTCAGCCCTTGACAGTTCCATCTTCCACTCAAGCCAAAACTTACATGAAGTGAAAAAAAAAGACACTAAGCAGCAGGAAAAAACCAGAAAGAAATGAAAGCCAGAGGAAGCATCAGACCTTTGGCTGAAGGTAAGTCAGTTTATATTCATACCTGACAATTAGTTTTGTCATGATTTAATAACTGGAACATTATCCCTTCTAATGCCTTTTCCCTCTCCAGGACCACAACAGGTCACACGCGAGCCTCCGAGAAAGGAATGAGCGATGTGATACCTGCACTCTGCCCTCAGACATCTGCTAGTTCATCCTTTAGCGTGATCAACTTCATAAGAGCAAGAGGTCTATTGATTTTCATGTAATACAAGAAAATATTACATTTGCTTAATTGTTACACAGTGAGCTCATTGAGCAAGAAATCAAGGCCGTGCTGCACGCTGCGAGATCAATAGGGCACTTTGTCAGAGATGTTCTCCAAGGAGGCTCTCCCATCGCTGCGTGGACAAGGACTCTTTCCCTGCCTTTATTGAGAAACAGGTGAGCAGAGTCAGCAGTGGCCATTATCAGAAATCAAAGGGGCTGCAGCTCCAGTTGAAGAGCTGTATTTATAGGCTGGTAATTAAAAACCATTTTATCAGCCCCGCGTCCAGACGCAACCCTGGGCGGCCAGGGATCGACGAGAGCCGTGGCAGTGAAGGAGCAGGCTCTGACTCCAGACCCAGCAGCTGCCCTTACTGAACTTCATCCTGCACTGCAAAAACCCTCTCCAGGAAAACACCACCAGGCATTGCTGTGACTAATGAGGCTTCTCACAGCAGCATCCCTTCATTTTTGACTCCCACTTAAGTCGTGGCAAGCAAATCCTCCCGAATGCAAGTGCCCCTCTGATTACAATGGCATTTAGTGGTGCTCTCCCAAACCCCCAGCTATTGCTTCACCAAGTGGGAAACAGTTCTAGTGTCTGGAATTAAAAACCCCACAGAAAGGATTGAAATGAAATGATACTGTAGTCAGGGCTTGAGAAGAATTGCTTTAGGAATAGCTCTTAGCCTCCAAAACGAGCACCTACCCAACTGACATTTCTCTTCCTACTCCTGGAAATCTGAACCAACAACTTCTGTCACCAGACAAGGGATTGGGGATAAAAAGCATTCTTTGTTGGCACTAAAACTGAGCATGGGCAGCATTTCCTGTACAAGTGTTTCTGTTGTTTAAACTTCTTATCCAATAATTCCATATTTCCACTGTCCAAATAATTCCCTAAAAGCTTTTCTGCTGCCCAGGCTTCCAACTGAATTTCAGTTATTCCATCAGTTTGTGCCCATTACAGCTGGAGAAATCAAGTTATTCTGCAGAAAAAAACAACAAAAACAAAACATGGCAATATTCATCTCGTTCTCCTCTTTTAATTAAACATACCAGTAATTTGTAAATTAGTGCAGTGGACTGAATATTTTAGATTACTTAGGTATTGTTACTTACCTGTAAAGCAACTGAAAGAAATAAATATTAATGCAGGTATCTAGAGCTGAAGAACTGCAAAAGATCCAAGCACAAAGCACATTTTAACTCTTTTATTTGAGTCGTTTGCAGAGATGTGATACAGCCATTGGGCACTTCTTAGGGGGTACTTCCAAAGTCTTCTGGGCAATTATGAGTAGTCAGAGCCACGGATTCCTTCAGGCAGCCCTGCAACTACAAGAGCCTGAACCTGAGCAGCTCAAATCTTTCCAGAGAAGTTCAGAGCAGGGCTGGTGCATTCAGAATTTCCTTGCCCAGATGCTACAATTCAGCTCTCTGGGTCACAAATTTGTGCAGCAGTGCCAGTCACTGACTGCCAGAAATTCTACCACCCTCAGAAACACTCATCCTTCTCCCAAGCTTTCTGCTTTTTCAACCTTACTGACCTCTGCCAAAACAGATCTCTTAGGACCAGCAAGTCCACCAAGTGCTCTGAAGACAGCATGTTAACAAGAAAACAACCAAACAAGCAGCAAGTTGCCTTCAGTTCTTTTTAGTCAAAGGGATCTTTGGAGCAGCTGTGAGCACAGAAACCCACCCAGGGGCAGGGACTCCAGGGGGTGGTTTCAGTACCTGGCGCCTTCCTCTTCTTTGTTTAGAAAATAAATAGTAACTGGGCCATGACTCGTTTGAACAGTCTCTGTGACACTGACAAACAACCAGGAGCCAATTCCATAGAGTAAGGTTGGGATGCCTAAGAAAAGACAAAAACACGTTACACACCAAAAGCAGCAAGCCAGGAAAATTCAACTCACCTATGAAGAGTAAGGAATTCAATTCCAGAAGGAAATGAGAGGGAAAACATTCCTACAGGAATGTCCAGAAAAAAAGCAAGCAGGAGGATAGGAAAGATTTGAAACAGTCACACACACAGAACCTGATTTATGCCAGTTAAAGAAAACCAATATGTTTATGACCACTAAAACACAAACTCTCAGGGCATCCACTTAAATATCAGCTGAATTTGTGTATCATGAGAAGGAACACAGGCAGTGACTTCCCAGATCAACTTGAGGCTGCTCTGGGGAAAAGCAGATCCACAGTCAAGACTCCAGCAAAACTGGAATGAGTAGAAAGGTGTTTCTGGAAACAGTGCCATCATTTTAGCACTGCCAGGTTACCCAGCTATTAGGGAAAATGGTATTTTGCTTAATTATTGGGAGAAAATGGAGATGGATTTAGGCCCTGAATTCATTAAGGCATAAAACACTGGATTTAACAGCTGAAAGTTACCCAAGATCTTCAACTACATCCTCAGAAAAGATGAATTTTTCAGAGAGATGAGTTTTTCATCACACTCATCACTGAAACATGCTGGGTAGCTGCAAGAAAGATGCAGAAGACAAAAGTTCTGACTAAGTAGGAATTAAAAAGAAAATCAGATTTGAAGTTGTTAAGTAAGAAATCAATCTTAGCAATTGTATTTTCTCACTCTTGTCAGTTGGAAAGATCAAAAAAATGCAAGCTGGCTTGTAAAAGACTCACAAAGGCACGGAGGTTTGCTTTGTAAAGTTAAATATGGAAAGAATTATTGGATGAAATCAGCTATGCCTGTCACCCTTTCAGTGTTGTATATTCATTTTTTTAAGTCAGCCTATTTTTTTTTTTAATACTATTTCAAAACTTAGTTCTAAGTCTTGTAATGTACAGACAGAGCATTTTTCCTTAGGAGCGTTTTGATTCAGCAGCACTTTAGGATCAAGCAGGGTCCTACTCCTCCACTACATTCGGCATCGCCTCCGTGGGAGAGGCAAAAAAACCCCATCCTAGGTGGAAAACGATCCATCCCCAAGTGCTGTCGGCCGCTAAGTAAGAAGCGCTGGGGCGTTTGCTTCGAGGCGGGTCCGTTTTCCTCTATGGCCAGCGGCCAGAGCCAGAGCAGCTCGGTCGGGACCCGAAGAGCATCGATCTGCGGCTCCGCGCTGGCACCGCCCGGGAGCTTCGTGTGGGACTCGGGGCAGGGGGAGGCCCAGGCGCCTCGGGCGGCTTCACCGACCTCCCCCCGAGGCCAGCGGAGCCCCCGACACGGCTCCCAGCGCTGCTCCCCTCCGCGTCCCCTTCTCCTCGCCCGGCCGCCCGCCTCCGGCGCCTCCCTCCGCCCGCCCCGCCACCGAGCTGAGGGCAGGCGGGCGGGGTCAGGGACTCACCGGCGTTCAGCACCTTGAGGGCGGTGAAGGCGGCGTTCTGCAGGGCCAGGTCCTGCGGGGGGGCCCGTGAGCAGTGGTACTTGATGAAGGGGAAGCAGCCGGTGCGCAGGATGTGGTAGTTGGCGCCGTTCACCCGCCAGTTGAAGTGCGAGAGGCCGAACTGGTCGTTGCGCACCGCGCTGTACTTGACGCAGTACGAGGTCCAGTGGGGGAGGCCGCGCTGCCGCAGGTGCTGACTCAGCACCTCCGAGGCGGCCGGACGGGCCGAGGCCGCCGCTCTGGATCCCCGCCACAGCAGCAGCCCCACGAGCGCTTCGTGCAGCCGCCTCAGCGCCCGCATCCCGCGGGGGTGTCCCCCGCGTCCCGTCCCCTCCGCGGCCACCCCCGCGGCCGCCGCGCCTGCGCTACCTCCGCGCTGCCCCCGCGCCTGCGCCGAGCCCGAGGGCGGGAAGAGGCGGCGGCCGAGGGGTCACCCCGGCGGCGGTGGCTGCCGTGGGACGGGGCTCAGAGCCGTGAGGGAGAGCGAGGCCGCTGAGGGCGTGCGGTTCCATCAGGGGTCGGGGCAAGGGGAACGCAGCTCTCCGCGCTGGGATGAGGGTGCGGGGAGCGAGTCATCCTGCGGGACACAGGGCGAGAGAAGGGCCAGGAGCCCGCCTTAAAGCTCCGTACAGCGGGTGAGGGTAGTACAGAAAACAAGCCCAGCAATGGCGGGTTCTCAACGCGGTTTGTGGGGGTTTAAGAAGCGCTCAGAAGGGCCGCGTTCCATTGAAACCGACACTGGCATCGGGATGAAAATAACTCTCTGAAGGCACCACCTAAAGAGGAATATCTAAAAATAGCCCCTATTCTATGGTATGATGTTTGTAAATAAAAGTAAAGGGTTTGAACTGTTCCGTTTGAAGAAAAATTCTTTTCTTTACGCAAGAGTAAACTGAGAAATGGGAACAGATTTTTCCTTTAATAGTTGCAAGCAATACCCCAAAGTCAGCAATCCTAAACCATTGAGCTATGAATGTGCTAATTAATCAATTACTACCCAACAATGGAGCCTGTTTACTGTAATGTACTACATGGGTGTAGGACCAGTAATTCTTAATCATCGGCAGTAACAAATCTGACTCAAGTTCACCTTCCTATAATTAATAGTGCATATAGCTTACTTTCATATCTTCCTTTATTAGTGGAAACAATGAGGATGGAAGAGAAGTTGGAATCTGAAACTGGCTCACTGTGGCAAAGGGCTGTGGGTTACACCTCCATAGTGAGATTCTGCTGTTACAGTTCATGGTCCAAATTATCTCCTGTAAAACTATTGCCTATAAAATGGACATATGGCAATTAATTTGATTTTTAAAATTTATCTCAGGATATTTTGCCAGTAGCTTTGTGTTGCTCTTGTAAGTGCAAGGAAAAAGCCCTGAGCCTGTGGCAGCATAACCTGACCCTGGTGAAGTGAATGTAGATACAAATGGAATGAAGCAGCATCTGTATTTACAAACGGGTAGGAAAACATCACATCCTTCAAAAGGAGGCACAAATGATGAGCAAACATCCTGCAGGTGAGGCTGGAAACAAAGCATTCTTCTGGATGCCTGCTGTTGATAATTATTGGTTGTGTTGTTCAGGTCTCCATTGGATTCTGGTCTAACCTGGTCATTTTTACACCAGCCAGGCTCCTGCAATGCACATCTTTGTAATGAAGCTGAAACCCAGACTGAAAGGAACACCAGGAGAGGGAGTACCTCAGATCTAGGATAGGTGACCTGGTACAGGGAGGGGATGTTAGATCAGAGCTGACACATGGGCAGGACCAGGTTAGTCTTCAAATTCCAGGGATTCTCAACTTCAATGGAAGGTGGTAAATCCTCCCAGCCCGTTTGACTGAGGTATCAGAGATCTGTCTCCGGGGTGAACACTTCATCTCAGAAGACATCTGGAAGTGGCTGTGCTGATGAACTGCTCTTGTCTCAGAGTTGTCATTCCAGACATGTGGAAACTCCCTCTCAACTGCAGGCTTCTTGGGCATTTTTGGATGAGCAGCCACGTCTGGGCCTCTTTTTATCCTCCAGTTGGCACTTGCTCTGTTCTTACCAGCTGAGATCATGTTCTGAATTTGAAGCTATAGCTCAAGAACTCTGTTATTCCTTTAGTGAAGGGAATCAATAATCCAGGAGAATTGTGACTATGTTTTGACTGGGTTTAAGATTTTATTTTTTTTTAATCTGCTCTTTGGTTTTAAAAAAATGACATTTTTGGCCCCAGCAGCAAGGGCATTGAATGTGAGAGACTCAAAAGCAGTTTCAACCCTTCCATCAATTCCAACACTCAGAAGCGTTCATAGTAATTAAAAAACTTACTTTTTTTCCCCCCTCAAAATACATTTCACACTTTGCACAGACTGAGAAATCTCTCTCACCAGGAGAAATTTTAGGTCACTTGTTTCCTGCTAGAACAGGTAGAGTTTTCTTTTGTCAGAACAGAACAAAGACATAAGGAAGTGCAGGTTTCATTTCCTCCCAGGACACTGCAGGCTATTAAGTGCCAGTGAACTAATGAGCCTCTCAGACCTTATGTTGTTCTGGCTTGGATTGAGGCTTCCTTTTCCTTAACCCTTCAGAAACTGGCTGCCTCCTAGGCTGGTACCACCAGTGCTCCTCTGCCTCCTTTCCCCTCCCAGGCTCCTGCTGGCCAAACTGGATGGGATGGAGGTAGGTGGGAAAGCTGCAGAGCAGTGAAACAGGAGAGAGTGGAGGAAACGCAGGGAAGGAAATGAACAGCAGACAGTTCAGCCCCTCAAAGCAGAACTGACACCAAATTTATCTTGTTGGAAGAACTAATAAGCAAATTACACTGTGCTCTTTGGCATATTATTTCTTGGCAAGTGAGAGATCATTGTTGTACTCACCATGGCCAAAAATACCTCTGTTACTTTCATTTTTCACCATCAAGACTTCCAGGAAGTTCATTCCTTGGCTAAATTTCACTGTAGGAAAATCTGTGTGGACTCTCCTGTATCCAACAACAGGCAATATTGAGATGACATGTAAGAAAGGCTCAAACCCAAGAATTAAACAGAAATTATTCATTTAGATTTTTATTTGAAATAGGGATCAAATGTTTTCATCCTAGACATCTAGTTCTGCTGAGGAATCTGGGTTGCTGGCTGTACTGCTAAGATGGCATTTAATGGGATTTATTTATAGGCAGAAGAACAATGGACCTACCTTCACATCAGAAGGCTGTAGGGAATTTAGGGCTCACAGAACCTCAGCACAGGCTGGAAGGGCCCTCTGGAGATCATCTGGTGCCACCCCCCTGCTCCATCCAGCAGGGGCACCCAGAGCAGGGCCCAGCAGGGCAGTGTCCAGGGGGGTTGGGATCTCTCCAGAGAAGGAGACTCCACAACCTCTCTGGGCAGCCTGGGACAGCCTCTGACACCCTCACACCAAAGAACTTTCTCCTCCTGCTCAGGTGGAACCTCCTGGGTTCCAGTTTGTGCCTGGTGCCCCTTGTCCTGTCCCTGGGCATCACTGGCACCCATCCTCTTGTCCCCCCAGGTGCCCTTTATCTCTTGCTCAGCATTGCTCAGCTCCCCTCTCAGGCTGCTCTTCTCCAGCTGAACAGCCTCAGCTCTCAGCCTTTCCTGGGCACAGAGAAGCTCCATCCAGCCCCTCAGCAGCTTCCCAGCCTCTGCTGGACTCTCTCCAGCAGCTCCCTGGGTTACAGGACTGTTGGAGGACAAGCTCCTGGTTTATTTAGTAACACAGCGTGACCCCTGCCAATGAGATCTCACACATATCCTGTGCTTGGGAAGAACACCATGAACATCAGGGGCATTTATCACAACTCCTTCTCCATGGCTTATTCTTGTGAAAAAAAAAGGGCTATTTTTCTAATCACCTCCCTCAGAACTGCCAGCAACGTGGTGTCTCAGATCCTGTCGCTGCACGCGCCGGCGCAGGAGGGAAACCAAACCTGTTCTTACAGATGAGAAAGCATTTCCAGAAGCATAAAAAAAACCCCTAAGGCCCTTAAACCATTTCCCGTTAACTATTCTCTCAGAGCATCTGCTTTTGAAGGTTGTTGTTCTTCCAGCTCCACTTTGTTTTCTGCTGCAATTCCCAGAACAGCCTCGATGCCTCCAATCGCCGTCTGCAAGGGATTCAAGGAACAGAAGTGACTTGATGGGCACCAGCATCAGGCCTCCAGCAGCTGGCTGGACTCACCCTGCACGGGTACCATGGGGGGGCTGCACCAACTGAATCTCCTGTCACTCTGGGGACAGTTGGGGAAGTTATTAGTAAATAGGAACAAACCTCAGGTAAAGGCAAAATGTGATTTGTTGACAGTTTCTCTAATTAACTAGCAGGTGGTTTATTTCAGGTAAGTAAATCATTGTTAACACACTCCGAAGCTCCCTTTTCTATTTGTCTTTTCACTCCCTCATCTTGACAAATGGGTTTGGGTTTTTTTTCGTTTGTTTGTTCTGGAACATGTTGAAATTTAATTATATCTCCTCTAAAACTGTCATTTCACACTCTGCTTGTCAGAGGAAAATGGAGTCACGCTGGAAAGACTCTGAAGTAAATGATGCCACGTGAGTTAAAGATACAGATCTGCAACAGTGCTCCCCTTCACCTGTCTAAAAGCTTCTGGAGAGGCTCTTCCAAAACTTTATACAAAGTTCAAGGTGAGAGAATTTAGCAAAAACAAAACTTCCTCTGGGAAATGCAGCTACTCTCTGGAGCTGACTTGGGATATGGATGGTGTGGTGAGAGGTGTGAACTAAAGGATTGAGGACTCGGGCTGCCTGCTCAAAAGAAATCAGTGTTAATCATCTAAGGAGCTGTGAGAAGCTTGTTTCTAATTTCAGATTTCTACCTTGATGGTGTCCCTTGAAAAGAAAACAGACAATTGTGAGGAGAACTGTCTGAGGCAGTGCCAAGAGTTCCCCTGCTCTTACCAAGGCCAGTGGGGAGCACCGTGTGACAAATCGTTTCACACTCAAGGATGTCTCTTTATCAAAGAAAAAGTTTCCAACTTAATTTTAACTAACAGGTTCACTGGGAGCCTCCCTGGATTGACCCAGACACTGTAAAACACACTCCCTGCACAATACAAAAGGAATGGTTTAGCACTTGTTTGTGCTACAGCATGAGGTATTTTCAGCCCTGGTACGGAAATTAACCAGGATCGTTAGTTAATTAACACCTTACCTTAAAATTGGTCTCGCCTTGCATATTAGGTGGTGATATTTCTTGATGGATGATGAAGAGATTGTGAGCAAAGGTCAGGAGGACCCCCTGGAGATCCTCTCCGATTGTTCTGTTAATGATATCCAAACAAATGAGTTTACCAATGATTCCCTTCTCATGCTTAAAAACAATCGCCCTCTCATTTGTGCCTGTCTGCTGATGGAATTTAATGAGTATTTTCAATCTCACAAGGTGGCAATCTTCAGGGAGATATGAAAGATGAGGCCCCATTTTAACTTGTCAACAGAAAGGATTTGTGTAATAAATAATTTTTATTAATCAACTTAGCAGAAGTATGTGGGGAGGTTTCAGCTGCTCCAAGTCAAAAGCTACCACCGAGTTAGAGCTGAGGCAGGACATTTCCAGCACTCCCATTAGTTCTGAGCTGTTGCTTCTACCCCCAGCTTGGTAAGATGATCTGCTGATCCAGGAGGTGATGACCTGGTGATCTGGAGGTATCCAGATTGTTAGAAAATGTCTGTGTTTCTGATGGAGAGCTCCAAAGGAGGTAGCAAGAATGTAGGTGGGATGCAGCACCTCTGACGTGAGGGCTCCACTCTCCACAGCACGTGGCTAAGAGTGAAATCCCACACCCAGGGACAAGCCAACCCAACACTGGCCCCCAGAAGGGCCAGTCCTGCTTCTCTGCTCAGCTCCTCCCCATCTGTCTTGCACAACTCTCCTGCCACTCCAATAAAAGAAAGATTTCTGCAGAGCTACTGAGCTTATCAGCTCCTGGAGGGGTGTTCTGGAGGCACTGCAAAAGGAGGGTCGGGAGGGAGGAGAGCTCTACCTCTCAGCAGCAGTGGGCTCTTGGAAGAGCTCAGAAGCTCAGGGAACACTTTCAGATGCCTAAATCACTTTTTAAATGGTTCAGGGAGATATTTTTTCAAGTTCTTCTGTATCCATTTTCTTTCCAGTGTGTCTCAGCCACTCTGACTGCAGGTGAGTGCAGCATGGTACAGAAACAGCTACTCTCTGAACAAATCTGACTCACTTGTTCACTGCCTACAGCCTCACCCACAGGGAGCTCAGCACAGGCTGAAAGAATCACAGCCCTAAAACAATCTTCAGGATTCATTTAGTCTGTTCCCTGTGCTAGGGCAGGATCAATGCTACTTACATCATCCTGACAGAGGTTGGTCTAATCTGTTCCTAAACACTCTCAGTGACAACCACACCAAACAATCTCATGAGTTCTTCCCTTACTATCAGAAATTTTTCTTATGCCAAACACAATGCTGCAAGATCAATTCATTGCTTCTTGTCCTGCTACCAGAGAAATCAGATTTTTCTTTCCTGCATTGAGCACTTGAGGAAGATGTTTTATTATCCAAGTCATTAATGAGCTAACTCCAGCATCAGAGGAATAGAGAACAGACTGAGGACAGACCATTTTAGCCCCTTGCTTATTACCTTTTTTTTGGCAATAAACTGTACCTAAATTCTCTCTGAGGAGAGGTTTTTAACCAGTGTACAGTAGATTTGTACAGATGATGCTTTCTTAGACTTCTTAGGACCTGCCAGAGCCCAGCACAAGCTGCAGACCAAGAGTGTTCCCAGCTGCTCAGCAGCCCCTGGTACTTACACCATCCCCAGTCTGCAGCACTTCTCCTCTTCATACAGTAGAAAAACTGTTCCCTGCTTTTCCTGTTAAATAACAAAATGTTGCTTTAATTATTCCTAAAACAGCAAAATTTGTAATAAATGTCTTACAGAGGGACAGCACTGTCAGTGTAAGGAGGTGACTGGTCAGCAGCAAAACCCACAGTGTGACTGTTAGATGCCCTAAGAGACAGTTATGTCATCCAGAGAGGCCTCACAGCAAGTGCCACCCCTGGGGAGAGTCTGGGCTGGGAAAACCCATCAAATTCTGCATTTCCCAGCAAAGCTCTGTGCCCTAGGACCTGACACCTGTCTGCTGCTCTGCCTCACCCAACAGCTTCCAGACTCATATTTCATTCTTTGACAATTCTGTTCATAAGCCTTAAGCCAGCTGAGCAGGAGGAGAAAGTTCTTTGGTGTGAGGGTGTCAGAGCCTGGCCCAGGCTGCCCAGAGAGGTTGTGGAGTCTCCTCTGGAGAGATCCCAACCCCCCTGGACACTGCACTGCTGGGCCCTGCTCTGCGTGACCCTGCTGGATGGAGCAGGGGGGTGGCACCAGATGATCCCCAGAGGGCCCTTCCAGCCCCCACCATGCTGAGATTCTCTACAGTGAGCTGACAGGGAAGTGTTGTAATATTAGATTCATTTGTACTGGATCTACCAAAGACCTTTGTGTGATTCCAGGTTCATTAATTAACACCATGAAAATAATTAAAATAAAATCCACTCTGATTTAGACCAACAAAACTGTAGAGCAGCACCTTGCTGTGATTTTAACAGAACACTGAAGCATGACTTCATTCTGACCAGGACACTTCAACTCTGCATTGTGCTGAGTGGCCCTGTATCAGAATTTACATACAAAAATTAAGCAGAGTGAATATCACCTTTTCTAATCTTTCCCATCCTTACCTGCAGGTCGAATCCAATCCCATGAGCTTTACACATCTGCAGGAGAATGTTATAGCAGATTCCAGAAAGGCTGGAGTGCCTCAGCTGGCTGCTTGCTACTGCACACCTGGTACCTCGTGGGGAAGACTAGAGAAAACAACAGAGGATCTTTCTTTTCATACCAATTTATACCAGAATCCCAACAATTTACTATTTACATGGCTTTTTTCTCACCTCACTCTGTACATAAAACCTTGGGTTACAGCCCAGGGCTAAGGGATGACTCTCTATGAACCACATTTTGCTGCTTTTCCCAGATTGATTGCAAGTGAGCCCTGTGAAATCACTCCAAGTGGCTCCTCTGAATCTATCTGCCATACACTGTTCTAGAGCCAGCTGCTCTGGACAGCAGAAGCTCCAGAGCAGCTCATCAGTGGGTTCTGGAGCTGGGTTTCTCCAGGACATTCTGCACAGCATTACTGTGTGTTATTTTTTCAGGAAGCCCTTGAGGAAACTGGGCAGGGTGACTCCAAGAGTTCCCCAATCAACACCATGGCTAAACACCCAGACTGCTTTTGAGTTTAAACTCTTAGCAGACAAAAGAAGAGAGATGTTCTCCTCAAGCAAGGCTTTCCTTGGATGTTCTCTCCAGCAGTGGACAGCTCATTGTGAGCAGGGAAGCTGCACACTGAAGGGAGTAATTTACAGCATTCTTCCCAAAATGATATTTGTTTTGACACTGACTCATTTAAGTTGACATAGTTGAAATCCTTACATAATACATCTCTGCCTGAAAATTAATCATGTTTATAATATTCTGAGAATTAATAACACCCATTGCTCAAGTCATTAACTTAAAAAAGGAGCTTCCAAAATCTGTTCTTGGCAGTAGGGGACCACAAATAAATGAATGCTTGATAAAATAATCCAAGTAGCAGTTTAACAAGCGTAAACTTGAATGTGGCTGCAATAACACAGAACTATTGTTTAAGGGTTGGCATCAGGTTGATGAGGTGCTTATTTCAGCTACAAAGCATGCACACACATGCATAATGAACTGCAGCATGAATTATTAATGTGTTGCTTATTTAGCCTCATCTGTCTAGAAGATAATGTATCCTAACTATAATGAGCGATTGGTTTTGTACATAATTACAGTAGCAGCAGTATCTAGGAAATTTGTTCTTTCAAAGAAGGATTTCTAAAAATAAAACCCATCAACCCCAAACTCGGTCGCTGCTCCAGTTTATCAAAATCAAACCTACCAGGATGGAGGCTCACTAATAAATTCAAAGGGACAGAACCATTATTAACATCATAATTTTACACAAAGTGTTTTACTTAATCATTCATTACAGATCAGGCGCTGGAAAGACATTTGTCTCTTGCTTTGGTGGGTTTCCTTCTCTAAAGATGTTCTCCTGTGAGCGTGGGCTTGTGGAGTTAACTCTTGAGGGGGTAAAACCCTCAGAAAGAGGGAGAGAAAGAAGAAAAAATAAAGGGTGTAGTGACAATTGATGCTAATTCTGACAGAATTTTAATTAAAAAAAAAAAAAAAAGTGTTGCTACTTGATTACTTTTCATTTCTAAAACTTGTACTACTGGGACTAATCATATCTCATTTACTTCTCTCCAAGTAAAAGTGGTTGCTTGACAAGAACAATAGATCAAGAGCTCATTAACCTCTAAATTACAGCTCCATGACATTTTTGGACTGGTGCTACATTCCTCCTCTATGTATCAAAAAAAAAAATAAATAAGGGAGTTGTGCATCTTCTGGCCAAATGTGTAAACCAGCATCTGATTTCTATCTCTGTGTACAGAGACCTCTATGTGTGTTTCTTATTCTCTGACTTTTCCAAAGGGCTTTCTTCCCTCCTTACAGGGACAGTGTCAGGGTTCAGAGTGGTGCTAAATCCTGTTCTGCTCTCATTTGGATGGATCCAATCTAGCAAATCAACAGAATAAACAAGTAACACCCAACCATATCTGTATCTAATGAACCATGCTTCTGGAATGGTGTCTTTCCAAGGATTTCAGAGCAATATCCAAACCCTTCTTCTTTAAAATCCCACCCCTGTTATGGACATGAGTTTTCTGGGAGGTTGAAGGTGAGATGCACAAGCAGCAAATGCCACAGCACTCATCCCTTCAGGAGCTAAACCTGCAATCCTCTGTGTGCAGCACCCACAGAGAGCTGGCCATGTCTGAATTCCTCATCAATACTGAGCACTCAGATGTGGAACTGAATGAAGGTTCTGAGTTTAACTCAGCTGAGAGCTGGGAGGGAGTGAGCTTGTTCAGATCCTTCTGCAGATGTAGCCCTGACTGCCTTACCCTTGGTTTTGTGCATGGAAGTACAAAGCTGGGGTGGAACTTTGCTCTAAATTCTGATCCCCCAAGCAGATCTCATGGGCTGAAGGCTCAGATTTCTCCTTGGCTGCTTTTACACAGTCAGGGCAGTGCCTCCACCTCCTTCCTTTCTCTTGCAATAGATAAACAACCACATTTTCTACAACTTCTAAATATTTCAGGTAGTTTTCAAGTTAGTTACTACCACAAATCAGTATCACCAAGTAATAAACATAAACCTCTAGTGTTATGAAGCTTTTTTAAAAAATTATTATTATATTCCTTGAAAACCCATTTGGCTTGTCCTAAAACCTGCTGCATTTTGTTAAAGGGAAGAACATGCTGTGATCTGTGATCTTGAGGAAACTGAGTTATTTCAGTTGGGGGCTAATCAATGCCAGCTAAGTGTTAAGAAATGACCCTGTATCCATTGTGTCACAAGAGATTTATTATTATTATTATTCTGTCTCTTAAGGGGATGATATTTCAGTGTGTGGGTGTGCATATTTATCTGTATCTGTGTAGCTGTGGTGCTGAGGGACATGGGTTAGTGGTGCCCTGGCAGTGCTGGGGGAACAGTTGGAGTGGATTATTTTAAAGGTCTTTTCCAACCCAAATGATTCCATCATTCTATGAATAATTAGGCAGCCATAACCATCCTGAACCTTTCATTACTAACCTAATGATATCCTGTTTATTTCATTAACCTTAAAAAAAATCTCAAAGTAGCAATTTAAACTCTGAAAGGAGCAGGTTCAGCTCCTCCAGGACAGTGACCTAGGACAGGTTTTAACTTTTCAGTAGTTTACATGAATAATTTTTCTTTGGGAACAAATCCCCACTTACAGTTTCTGACTCCTTGTGCTGGATCCTTTGGCTTTTCCCTTCCTGTGAAGCAAGAGGCACTTCCAGGCTGCTGGAGACACAATCCAGAGTTCCATCTGTCACATACAACAGGAGCTGAGTCAGGGCCAGCTGCTCACTATAGCAAAGGTCAAGGTCTGTTGCCCACACCTAAGCAAAACACAAACAGGTGAGTTAAAGATGAAAATAATTTCCTTTTTTTTTATTAAGAGCACAAGCAGGGTGAAACTCAGCACACGTGTAGAGCATCTATGCCTTTATTTTCACCCTAGCTGGGATGCACACCTATGGATTCCTTGTGCCACTGCATCCCTGGCAGAGACAAACCACTTCCAAAAATAACTTCTGAGAGCAAAGGGAAAGGGCAAGGACAGAGCAGTCACCTGTAGCACCCAGGAGAGAGAGGAGCTCAGCAGCTGCAGAGCCTGTTCCCATCACATAGGGAATTATCCAGATACTAAAGATCACACCTGGATTTTTCAGATGCAGAATAATTAAGGTTAAGTTGACCTTGAGTTACAAAGAGGTATTGAGAGATAGAAAAAGGGATGTTCCAGAAGGCAAAACTGAGTAACAGGAGTAGGGAAGTGTGAAATCTGTCTGGCTGTTTGTCCATCACCCCAGGGGCTGAGCAAAGCCAGTTCCCAGCACCTCACACAGTTTATCAAGCAGGGGGTGCCCACTTCAGCATGCAGAAGACCATCCAGCTTGCAGTGTGGTTCTGCTTCTGCTCATGCCACTGTTTTGGGGAGATAATGTGGATTTCTACTCACAGAACCACACAAGAAAGGAGACTCCTGCCAGGGGAACTTATCCCACCCACCCACCCACCTGCAGGACACACTTCCACACAACAATAAGAAGCCTCAGAGAAACCTCGGGGAGATTTCAAAGCATTAAAGCCCAGAGAAGTCAGGCAGGATTTGTGAGGCCAGTCCACACTGAGGGTGTAGCAGAAGGAATTACCATCAATTGCTTCTGCAAGGTTCCTCCACCCCAATAACCTGAGTGTGGCTTTACCAGGGAGTTTTTACCCCCACACACACACACTTAAAAAATGCTTGTGCCTGCTACACCAGTGAGAAATGTTAATGCAGGCAAATATCTGCCCTACAGTGGACTCCTTTAAAACAAATCTAGCAGTGAGTGACTTGAATAAGCCTTTGAATGGTAAATGGCATCATTATAAGGATATTAAGAGGTCAGGCAGTCAAGGCCTCTTGGTAAACTGGAGTTAATTTCTGAATCATATGCACATAGTAATGCCCTTTTCATAATGGTGAATAAATCACATCAGTAACAGTTGTTAATATCTAACTGCCAAGTATCTGTTGCTGTATTAAATATCCTATTTGTCAACTTAAACATTTCCTGCTGCATGGTGTAAAATGCAAATCGGATGCTAATGGCTGGATTTACTTAGTAATAGGAGAATGTGCCCCAATTATCATGCTTAATTTTCTTCAATAATTTATTTGTTATCATCACTTCTGCAAGACAGGAAGGAACTTTCCTATTGACTTGTCCTTCTCCAGTCTGGGCTAACCTTTCCAGCAAACACAAACCATACATACTGGAGGAGAGGTGCATTAACTTCCATAAATACTATCAATGGCCAACGTGTCCTGAACCTTGAGCTGGATTTTAGATTCTCAGTTAAAGCTTTGTCCCCAGAAAGAGAAGGGGACCAAGGACTGTTTGTTAGCTCAAAGTGAACCAGTTGTGCTTAATCCAGACCCTGACACTACACCTGCATTTCTCTAACCTTGAAGTCTACCCTGGCATGATCTGGAGGCTTTGCTGATGCATGAACACTGGGGTAGGAGGTGAGTTTGACTGAAGGTTGGCCATGATCAACCAGAATAAAATAATAAGATGCCCTTAAGGAAAAAAAAAATCCAGAAGTTTCCACCTGAGCAGGAGAAGAAAGTTCTTTGTTGTGAGGGTGTCAGAGCCTGGCCCAGGCTGCCCAGAGAGAGGTTGTGGAGTCTCCTTCTCTGGAGATTCCAACCCCCCTGGACACTGCACTGCTGGGCCCTGCTCTGGGTGCCCCTGCTGGATGGAGCAGGGGGGTGGCACCAGATGATCCCCAGAGGGCCCTTCCAAGCTATGAAAAGAGAGATCCAGTGCTAGCTTAGGGAGCTCCTGTTTGCTCTGAGTGCATTAACTAGTTGTTTCAGACATGGCTTCGTGTTCTTGGGCTGACTACGAGAGTGAGGGCTCGATGGACAGGGTGGGCTGATGGCCCTAGCAGGCAGTGAAGGGAAGGGTCCTTCCCCTCCCCTGCCTGTTACAGGGTCCTTCCCCTCCCCTGCCTGTTCCTGTGCAGGGAAGGAGAGCTCTGAGCACCTGCTTCAGCATCACTCCCAGCCACACTCTGCTTCAGTGCCATCGTCCGTTCTGCTTTGTGAATTTCGAGTGTAGATCTCCACAGGCACAAGGTGGGCAGGGAGGAGGGTGAAAGTGGCTGGAAGCCACCTGTCCACCTCCTTTCATTCCAGGCCTGAGCCCGAGGCTCAACTCCCCCACTGCAAGTTCAAGCAGCCAAATGGTCATTACCATGTGCCAGCTGGGATCACCCCCAAGGATTCTTTTCCTGGCTCGGGCCTCTGAGAGAACACTATATTGTGGTCATGGCCCTTTCTGCCCTGGATGTGTCCCAGAACATCCCTCGTGTGGGGAGAAAGGAAGAAGAATCAGATGGCACAAAGATTCCAGCTTTATCCTAGCAGGGGATTCCCTCTTGCCATGGAAATCTAGAAGAGCTCTTTAAATCCCCTTTGTAGTGCTACAGAAACAGGACAAACACAGGGGAAGCTTTATCTTCATGGACCATTTTCCCCCCATTTATTAGTTTTAATGCAGGCCAGATTAATATTACCTAGATGACTGAGTTCTTCAGTGGAATAATTTCTAAGTCCCATTCCAGTTCCTGAATGTCACAAGTGCTCTTTCCAAAACAGAAGGAGCTCAGGCAGGTCCCCCCTGAAAACTGACCAGTAGAAGCTGTTGAAACCAGTGCAGAGGTCAGGGACGTGGGTAAGAGTGGCCCTACCTGACCTCAGAAGAAAAAGGACACATCATCAGATAAAGGCAGGGAAGCACAGAGCTTGCTCTAGTTCCCAGTCATGCCTGGTGTTACAGAGGAGCCAGAGACACTGGTTTCCAGCAGGGTTCCAGTTTCCAAGGGAGGAAGAGCATCTCCCAGTCAAACAAGCAGGATGTGACACTTCTACCTGTGACAGACTTGAGCTGAAACAAACCCCAGCACCCAAACATGAGCCTACAGGAATCAGTTAAAGGCTTTTCACTTTGTCTCAGGACACAGAATAGGAGCTCTTCTCACAGCCTCTTAAAATAAATAATAAATCAAAACCACCCAAAACAAGTGAAAACATTTCTCAGGAACATCAACCCAACTTCTCCTTGTGGCACAAGGTCTAACAGCTCCACAGAGCTCTGAGCACAGGCAGAAGAAATGACACATCAGATCTCCTCAGCTCAGGCTGCTCTTGGGAAGCTGAAAAGTTCATTCAGGTCCCACTCTCCAGTAGCATCTATTGGACTGCAGCAGGTTTTCCTTTGAATATAAAATGGGTATCAAAATCTTCCTAGAATGCCTTGAAAAATCTGAGCTGTGCTGTTTTCTAGTGTGTTCTGTTCCATAATTATTTATTTTAATGTTATGAATATATTTCCATAGTCTAGAAAGCACTCTCTGTGGAGGTCAGGCAGTTAATAACCAGATGAATTATCATCTCTGCCAGTAAATCAGGAGCTGTTTGAAGACAGCAAAGGTGGAAAGGTCAAGTTTAAGTAAAGATAAAGAATGATACAATCATATGGATTAACAAAGCCCTATTACTGGAGTCCATCCTGACTTGCTGAGGATTCAGTAAGGCCACATATGCAATCATGGGTATTTGTGATCATAGGTCTCACATCCTGACTGCACTGCATGGAAAATTAGCATAACATAAGGAACTTCCACCCGAGATTTGTGGAAATGACACTGAACAGAGCTCACTTGTGAACTCCAGAAATGAAATTTTGTTTAAAAACAACAAATGACAGTTTGAAGAGAATCAGATTTGGGCTTTTATCAGGACTTCCTTAAAAAAGCAGAGGCAGCAGTTAAGATTTTAGAGACTTTTACAAGTGCTTTTAGATTCAGCTGAGCAAATCACAGAGGAGGACTTTCCAGAACCTCATCACTGGGGAAGAAATTAGTTAGAAATCCACCCTGCAAGACTCACTGGCTGTTTGTCCAAGGAGACACAGAGAAGCCTGGAGTTGCTCCCTCCTTTCAGAGGCTGCCAAGTGCTGCCAGGAGCCGTTCTCCTCCAGCGGGCGCAGCCTGCGCCTCACGGGGAAGGCATCTCCAGTGAATAAAGTCACAATTACAGTCTAATTCTTTACAATCACCGCCATAAAAATAACCCCACTTCGGCTTCAAACCGTAAACTTGAGAAGGGAAGGAAACATAAATTCTTAAAGAGTTACTAAATGATAGCTTTTCTTCCTCCAGTTTAAGTGTTTTCTCTGCAGCGGTGTGAAGAGCCCGGCTGCTCGTGTTAAAGAGGCAGTTGAATGACACTGTAAAACCCCGTCAATTAGTAAAATATTAATGCAGCTCGGGCACTGAACAGAGCCCTTCTTTTATGACTTGAAAAATCGCAGTGGAATGGCTTGTTTCGGCAGCGATTCCAGGCAGGATCTGATCCGGCTGCCATCTCGTGGCAGCTGCTGGAATGGGCTGGTGCTCTTCGGCCTCAACACCTCGCTTCAGGGCCCTGCGACTGCCCCCAGGCTCTGTGCTGCTGGAGACGAGATGCTGCAGGACAACACCGGGGATCTTGTTTCAAAAGAACACAGGGAAACACTGCGTTCTGTCTGGAGAAAACTGAAGATGGGTACATGAGTAGAATCTCACTGAAAGCATCCCTCAAAGAATGGATCTTGTGAAAGCATCCCTCAAAGAATGGATCTTGTGAAAG
>JAOEGS010020113.1:47537-65037 GCA_025447755.1 Corythornis vintsioides
AAAAAAGAAGGGCAAAAAAAAAAAAAAGGACTTTATGTAGCTAATCCACAGTCACTTCCCAGGAATTTGATCTGGGCTGCCGAGCTGGAAGGCTAGGGGAATTGCCAGACAAAACCTGCACTGCTCCCCACGAACAACACGCAGTGAAAACTTTTATTCCTCGAGTTGCCTGTGTGATAGTTTTTTTGGGGGGGGATTTGAGCAAAACAGGCATTTTCCCCAGAAGCCAGGCGGGCACTTTATTGGCTGCGCCGACATTAACGGATCTCTGATTCCTTTAGTGCTTTTGCTCCCTCCTCTCCTTCCGCGCCGCTATCGCTGCAAACTGGCACTTAAATTCAATTGATTCCAAATATTCCGGATCCATATGGCCTAAAACCCTGGAGCTGGAGTTCTGATATTGCCTCACTGCTGTTTGCTAGCATTTGCCTCCACTCCGGTCCCCAGATGGTGGAAGTAACATTTAAACCTCCTTTCCTCTGCCTTGTACAATAGACCTTGGCACCATTTCAACTGTTTACTCCGGTAATTAACAGCACTGATACCACAACAATTACAACTCCTACAATCTTCACACAATAATGCTATGAATTAGTGAGAGCTAATGGCTGGAAGGTAGAGTGGTTCCAGACTGCGAGATCTGTGCAGTTTTTTCGAATCAAATAAAAGGTACAAACAGCACGCTGGCGGTAGACAATGATTACCTAGTAATTAGTTTACACAAAGCTTCCTATTTAATGGCAAAACGCTGTAATTAACGCGTGACAGAAAATCAAAGGGTACTTTGTAAGCATATGAAAAATTAACACTGCAGGCCTATAGCTTTATGTACTGATTAGAAGCATATTAAATCAATAGGACATACAACCCAACAGCTTGAATATCTGATTATTGCCACTCTTCGGGACTCTCCTTCAACCCGGGGATATGATGATCATGCTTTTTCCTTTCTTTCTTTTGCTGTTGTTTTAGGGTGGTTTTTTACTTAAGGTTAGAGAGTCACCTGAAACATCACCACAGCTGACACAGGGATGTATTAATAAGAGGAATATTGGCAGCCAAGGTGGAGATGGAAACTATTTGGGGTATCTTGCTGACAGAGCACTGCCCGTGCTAGGAAACAACCTGCAGCTGAATTGCTTTATAGGGAATCAATTCCTTCCTTAAGTCTTTGGGTTCCTTCTCTTTGCCTATTAAACATCATATCAGTTAGAAGCAATTTGAAGAGGCTGTCAAAAGCTCTAAATGCATCTTCTGGGTATCACTCAGAGTTTTCTGGCCCTCTTCAGGCTGCAAAAAAAAAAATTATACCAAGCTGCAATCGCCTGCGTGCAGCAGCAGCAGCACAGAACCCCCTGGGTAGGCTTTAGGTGTTCTCCTAAGACCCATTCCATTGCCTGCAATTTATTCCAGTGCCAAGAATATTTGTAGTGTTGCCCGAGAACAAAGCTGGCTGTGGTACAAGAGGTGAAAATGAGAGTGGGGAGCAGGAAGGGGGAAAAGTTAAAAAAAAAAAGCCCCAAAGCATTTAGGAAACTCTACTGGTCTGGAATGGCAGTGCACTGGAAGAGCCACCCTTCTAAAAGGACTTGTTCCACAGGGTCATGGTTGGTTTTCATTCAACCCATTTATAAACTTAAGTTCCTTACTCTGAATTCCTTAACTCAGTGAAGAACTGAGAGGGGGGAATGAAAGCTTTGGGTTTCTGGCAGTGAAGGCAATTCACCCAATCAGTTAAAAATCTCACCACTCTGCCTGATTTTCAGATCATCACTAAGTTTCTCTAGTGCTTGTTACAGGACTTTTGAAAGTTAACCAGAAAAAAATGTTAATTGAAGAGGAGCCACCTGCATTTCACATCATTTTGGCTTGCAAAAATGTAATTTTCCAACAGCTATCAATGCAAAAATTCCACAACCAGTGTCTGGATGTTGCTCTGGGCAACTCAGACCCTCAGTTGGATTTTCTGGATTTGTCTTCTTTTGAAAAGATTTTGATTTCCTCTTAGAAATTTTTGTGAATTAACCAAGACTTAGTCCATAAAGGAAAAAAAAATAAAAAATACTGTGACCAAGCACTGTAACACAACTGAAGGCAGCAAGATTCCAACACTAACAGTTAACAGTAGGTTGCCCAAGCACATTAAGTGGCTTTTTTTTTTCCTCCTACAGCAGATATTTAATGGGGAGTTTTGAAATGGTTATGTAGCTCTGGCCAATTATAATGGCTTATTGAGATCATCTTTGTGGCTTGTTTTCCTGTGGCTTGTTCTATTCCTGTATTTTCAACTCTTCTTTATCTCCACACTTAGCCCCCCTTTTTTTTGTTGTCTTCAGTCTGATCTCTGTTACCTTTAGGACTGTTGCTAAATTCACATCCTGCTGCTGGTCCTGGGGGTTAATTAAGAGTTGCAGTGTAATAAAGGATAATTTAAAAATGAATTTCACTAGTCAATTAATCTAGTCATTTAGATACTACTTAAGATTTTATAGTTAACACAAGAGGACAGGATCTCTGCACTGTCCTGTATTACCTGATGGAAAAGGGGGGTTGATAAAAGAAGCAACAAGGCAACACTACCAGGAAGGGGTTGAAAAGGGGACCACAAGTGTTCAGAGAGTTTAAGGGCATAGTCTGAGTCCCAAGGTTCAGAATCAGGAGGCATCACAGACTTCTGACAATCTGGTGTCTGTTCAAAAACAAACCAAAAGGCACCAAATATACTTCCTAGACCAGTTCTCCACCAACCTTCAGCTGGCATTCTGGAGTGTCCTTCTTCAGGGGTAAGAAAGCACGGCTGTGGGAGGTCTGCTCAGCCCCCAGTCTCAGCTCTGACAGTGCTCAGAGGGGATTCTCAGGGAAGGATGAAAGCAGAGGAGCAGCAGCAGAGCCTCTATTTTTGCAACACACTGACTAACCAAAGCTTGAACTGTACAGAGAATAGGTAGGAAAATTCACACAGGAATGGTGCAAGAGAGGACACAGCAAATATGCCTTACATGCTGTATGTTCACCAGTGAAAACATCCATTCTTTCATTTGCTCCCCACAAGACACACCTCAACTGCTCAAGTGTCTCACTACCTCCTGATCTTTTAGCAGGCAACAAGGGCCACATCCCACTGCTCTTTTTCACCCTGGAGAACATCTCTGCAAACAGCCTCACAAGCATCACATGCACACTTGGCAGAGGCAGCAGCTCTCTTGCCATTGAATAGCATTAGAATCTGGGCCTCAGGATGCCATTTTTTACCAGCTGACAGAGCTCAGCAGCTCACAGTAGGATGAAGGTCTCAGAGACATTCAGGGTAGTTTGTGAATCCCACCCCTTTGATGCAGGAGGGAAATAAGTGCTCAGATGACTCAGAGCTGCATTAAGTTGACAAGGTAAAACACATAGATAATCCCACCCGGTGTTTCACTTTGCCCACTGTCCCTGCCAGATGGAATAGATGGTTTTGGGTTTTTTTGTTTATTTGTGGGTTGGGTTTTTTTTTTCTAGAGTTCAAACTCACAAACTACATTATTTTTAATCTGTTGCCTACTCCATACCAATGAGGAAAATCTGGGTATCGTGTCTTAAACTGCTATGCAAATGATGCTATTTGTAAGTATTAACATAATTTACTGCTTACAGTCATATTCTCATTTCTAATAATTCTAGCAGAATGGAGAGGCTTTTCACAGTCCTCTTAGCCTGCAGGATAGTCTTTCATCAAGAAGCTGAATTTTTTAATAACCTGCCAGCATCCGTTTTGTATGTGGCAGCCTCTGCAGATGACACAATGTCTTCATTATCCAAAGAAACAGGTCTACATGCTGTAATAGGACATTAAAGCATGCCTGTGCTCATAAAGCAGGCCTTTGATGTTTAAACGTGGATCATCACTATGGTATTCCTTAACAAAGGATGAGTTTAATCCTCTGCTCTTGATGGGGACTGCAATTCATTAGAGATAAAAAAGGTCTCCCTGCAAGAGAGGGACGACTGGGGAAGGCAGCAAGATTTGCACGTGGGTGTTCAAACAGGAGCCTCACACTGGCAGCAAGTTTCAAGCTTTGCCTAAGGTCACTTTTACAATTGCTGTGGATTTAAGGAAGTTTTCCTGCTGACTCAGGAAATCAGATCAGCTACATTCTTCTGTATCTATTTTCCAACTTGAAAATAAATTATGTTTAAGGGCTTCTAATGCCTGATTGCAGCAAAGCTGAACTTAGCTGCAGCTTAAAATGGAAACCAAAGCAAGGCAGCTATTGCTGCATCCTTTATTCAGAGTCCCTCAGTCGTGGAAGAACCAAAAAGGCACTGGAACAGGAACACTAACCACTTATAGAGGAAAAGGGCTTCTCAGAATAATGGGGACAGACTTTTGGGCAGGGCCTGTTGATACAGGATAAGGAGGGATGGTTTTAACTAAAAGAGGGAGATTTAGACTGGAGAGAAATAGTTGGTGCTGAGGGTGGCAGAGCCTGGTCCAGGCTGCCCAGAGAGGTGGTGGCTGCCCCAGCCCTGGCACCATCCCAGGGAAGGTTGAGGGGTTCCTGAGCAACCTCCTCTAGCTGCAGGTGTCCCTGCTCCCTGCAGGGGGTTGGATGAGATGCCTTAAAGGTCCTTTCCCACCCTAACCAGCCTATGATTCCTTAACCACTAGTGTCTCTCCTGTCCTCCATGCTGCTTGACTTGTGCAGGGCTGGATCTTTAGGAGATCAGAGAAATTAGCCCTTCAGCTTTCTAGGATAAGCTCTATTTTATAACGTGGAATTGTTTTGTAGTTGTCAAATGCAACAGAAATGTAATCAGCACAATTTGAAATTTCAATATACAATATAATTCAATCAAACAAAAATTCCCAAACAGTTCTGATTGAATTAAAAAAGATAAAATAAAAATCTAAAGAGCTATAATGAGTAGTTTATGTAAATTAAACAATTCTTTCTGGATACATTCCTTCTGGCTTTAAAACCATTACATTAGGAATGAAGTTGGCACTATATAGAGAAATATCAAATGCTTATTGAAATTAACATTTAAATACCAATGAATATTTAAACTACAAATAGTTCTCTGCCACAAGTAACAAGGTCAAGTTTCATCTGGATTTTGACACCTGAAATGTTTCCTCCTTCACAATCATGAGGATTCTTAGGAATCTGCCAGTGTGAGTTCCTGCTGTACTGCTTCCCTCAGTTAAATATTTACAGGATACCTGTAAATATCTCCTTACCTAAACACCTCCTGCCATGAAACACACACCTGATGATCCAAGACCTGAAGCTCTCATCCAGCTGAGAACAGCTCACAGCTTTAAAAGTTATTAGTCAGGAATTAAGTATGGAAAAAAAAATCCTTAGTAAAAAGATTGGTTTGTAAGTGGTTTTACATTGATTAGTATCACTCAATTATATTAGTCCACTTGAATTAATAATAATTCCAGGTTTCTATGTAGATAGAAGGCTTGGCCACCTGTCTACTTCCATTTATACACATCCACAATTTGGGTAAAAATAAAAAGCAGTGTGATATTTCCACATTATTGCATATGAATGAAGTGTTAGGACACCCAACCCATCCCACAGCTGGACACCAGGCTTGCCTTTCTATCTTGGAATATTTACCCATTTAATTTGAATGCTTGTTTTGTCTAAGCTGCTCTAATTACCATCAACTCCTCCCGAAGCCTTCAAACGAAAGCTCGTGGATGGTGAGGGAGCTCAGTCACAACAAAGCCAACACTCTGCTCCTTTGCCACTCACCTGAGCCAAGCTCTGAGCCCAGCCGTCGGGGCCGCAGCTGCGGCGCTGCTGCAGCAGCCAGCGCTGGCACTGCAGGTGGGACAGGACGTCACAGGAGGCGGTGCCGTTCCCGCCGCGTTCCCGGTTGGCTTTGAACAGCCAGCGCTGCACGTCCGTGTGGGCCACGATCAGCTGGCTGAGGACGCTGATCAGCTGCAGAGCAAGGACACACAGAGGGCTGCACTAGAAATGGTGGGAAGGGACCTTTCAAGCTCAGCTAGTCCACTCCCCCCTGCAGGGAGCAGGACATCTGCAGCCAGAGCAGGGTGATCAGAGCCCCCCAACCTCCCCTGGGATGGTGCCAGGGCTGGGGCAGCCACCACCTCTCTGGGCAGCCTGGCACAGGCTCTGCCACCCTCAGCACCAACAATTTCTCCTTCTCTCCAGTCTCAATCTCCCTCTTTGAGTTTCAACCATCATCTCTTGTCCTGTCCCAACAGGCCCTGCTCAAAACTCTGTCCCCATCTTTCTGACAGACCCCTTGAAGCCCTGAAAGGCCCCAGAAGGTCTCCCCAGAGCCTTCTCCTCTCCAGGCTGAACCCCCCCACAGACCCATGAAGAATCCATCCATGGTTGTCATCCTGTACTTGAGTCCCCTTGGGCAAGCTACCAAACAGCAACTAAGCACTTTTGGTGTCATTCCCCTGTTCTGCACAGAGGAATTTGCCTGTCCAAGTGTTTTTTTTGTCTCAGGTTCTCAGGTTTGGGTCAATCAGCAGAGCTCAGTAAATGTTTGTGACAGGAACAACGTGGGATGGAGGAGACTATTTGCAAAATCTGAGAAACAATAATGCCATATTCTAACACCAGCCCAACATCTGTGAAATTTTCCTACTGGAGAGGATGTTCTGTGGTTACAAATGCAGGAAGGAGTTACCAGGCGAGCTTTATAAAAATGCTAATTATTTATTTGTGTATGTACACAGATTTAAATGGCTTTAAAATGCTTTTTGCCCAGCTGGTGTAGGATGCAATTAGCTTCTTAGAAACTGCAAGTGCCTTTGAACCTGCTAAAAGTATTATCAGATCTTATTGCATTGGCTGCAACCTTCTACATTTTCATGCTGTAACTTCAGAGGCTTTTGTGTATTTTCTTAAGTGTTGACCTAAAATACAACTACAGCTGTGTTCCAGATGCTATCATTTGTGGCTTTTGAGAATTGGATAAATGTGTTTTTCTTGATGACTCCCCTACAGTAATGAAAAGGATCAATAGTACTGTAAGGACTGCACCAATCATAAAGAATTATGTGCTATCTTTAAGTGAAAATTGAATTGTGCTTTAACATTGCATCACCTTGCTTTGATTATTTAACCTAAAATGCCAATACTTCATACAAGCAAACAACAGAAGAACTTCCATAACACTGTAGTATGAATCAAAAGTATTAGGCTCACTTAAATTATTTACTAATAAATCAAACAGTTGTTTTTCAGATCATTGATCATGTAGTTATTTCATCTGCTATAGAACTTGCAACATATTTGTGTAACTGAGATTGTTTGCAGTGTGAAAGGTGATTAATAAAAAGCAAAACAATATGAAAAACCTCTCTAAGAATTAGGAATACCTACAAAACACAGCACTAATTGTTTCCCTATATGAGATGTAGCACCACCATGAAAATACACTGAAAAAAAAAAAAAAGTAATCAATATGGATTATACTTAAACATATCATTGTAAATAGCAAAATTGGCTTATAGAATGAAAATACTGAGCCACTGACTGCAAAATAAATAGATGCATGCTGATCACAGTTCCCAAAACATTTGTGCCTTGCAATTTTAGTTCAGTAATATTTTGTACTTTTCTTAGTGGTCATGCTAACAAGATGGGTGAATTTAGCAGTGAGAAGCCAGGTACAGGGCAAAATTCCAGTTGCAGAGATGCTCAGTGAACCTCCATTTGAATAGGCTGACTGCTTAAATTGAAGACATTTTCCCTACCTCAAATGCTTAAGTTTCCCAGCAACCCCCATCCTATTTTCAGTCACTGGTAAAACTCTCAATGTACTGAGGCCACGACTTCATGCTTGGAGCAGAAAACACAACCTGCAATAACTGGACCAAACACCCTTATATATTTTCAGGAAAGACCACAAAGAACAGCAGGACAATTGCATTACTTCCTGACTAGGATACAAATTGCATTTAATTAGAGCCAAAAGAGATCCCAACCTGGTCTGTGATTTAATCCAAGCCAGTGAGGGTCTAATCAATAAACAGCTGCAATCACACGAGGTTTGCATCCCAGCAAGTGGAAATGGGCACCTGCACCTTGCCACGTCCTGCTTACCTGCTCATGGCTGTGGATGTCAGGCTCTCCAGGAGGGGTTGGCACACAGGCACTGGCAAAGATTCGTTTGCTTCCAGACTTGGTGCCACAGAGCTGAGCTACCTCTGGCACTGAGCCCAGGATGGGCACGTCCAGCATGTCAGCCACTGCTAAATCATCCGGGTGGGGAACCCCTCCTACGATGTAGGCATCTCTGCCCTGGATCAGGATTTTGATTCTTTCAATTGTCTTGGGACTGTACTTCAGCTGAGTGGCCAGGCACATGTGATGCTTCTGGAGAAAAGAGAACATTCTTCTTGTTAAAAGGTGCTCTTTTCTATTCCATGAACCTAATTTATAATGTTGCACACAATAAATACATTATTAATAGCAGGCTGGGTTATGACCTATCCTGTAGCTTAGCAGTTTAAATTGATAAAAGCTGTTGGGGTGAGGCTCCATAATCGTGCACATCTTTAGTGTGTGGGAAATGGGCTCTCTGGGAATAGAACTAATTACTACACATCTGTATTTATTTGATCCGTGTGGAATTATCCTTCTGTCAGTCGGCAGAGAGGCTGGTGGCCTTTGGATAATAGTGATTCATCTCAGCACCACTTCTGGCATGGTTTAACTCTAAAGCTCCTAAAAATCAATACAAAAATGAAGAAAAACCCCCATAGCAGGGGATGTATTTCACCATACAGCGTGGGAGCATTTTAAGCTATTCTCTGAGAATAAGCCACTTTGATTTACAAAAGCTTTCATTGATCACATTAAATGACCAGGGATATACATTTCCATTGCACAGGAGTTCTGATGCTCCTGGAAACACAACTGCAGAGGAGAGGGCAGCATTTTTCTTGTTGAAATCACAAACCTTTTGGAGGTTTTTTTCCATTTTGCCTAAAAAAAAAAAAAAACCCCAAACAACCCCAACCTATTTGTGAACAAGCTGTTCATGACATGTTGTAACCTCTACATTTAAGAATATTAATCATGGCAGGTGAAACCTTGAAAATATTTTCCATGACATATCCTACACTTGGCCTGCAGGCAACCTGATTTTCAAAGGTATAGACAGAGGTGCACTGAAGTTGAGACAGATGGGGATGGGCATCATGTGCAAAGAGGGCAAGAGACTTCCACTGAAATAGACATAAAATTATCATTGTAACAAGTAAATCCTACACAAATCATCATTGTAACAAGAAAATCCTAAACAAACCATCACTGTAACAAGAACACCCTAAACAAACCATCATTGTAACAAGAAGAAAATCTTCATTAGATTTCATCTAATTTAGGCCCTAGACAGCAAAGTATTCCTTTCCAGGACAGCATAAATAGTGGATTTGATGGTGATTTCCAGGACTGGTGAATCCAGAATATTTTCCTTCAGAATCCTGGATTCTCCTTCATAGGAACTGAACTATAAATCCTGATTCCACTAGTTGGATAGTGACCATGGTGGAAATAAAGAGATTGGTGGACCTGGAAGTGGACAGTTCCTCAGTGATTTCTCAAACCAAACACAAGGCTCCAAAGAAAGTGCCCAAATCTCTCTGTAAAGAGTCAGGCTGTAAGGACAGTGAGGATTCAAGTCTGAGAACTGAGATACTCTCTACATTTCCAATAGAAAAAAAAAGGAGTCACAGAGAGATAAGGGGAGAAAGACCAACCATCAGGTTTCCCAGAGTCATTTTCCTTCCATCAGTTTTAAAGCAGAGATTCTGAAGGGTGTGTTGCATTTGGTTCCTTTCTGTGGAGCAGCAGCACAAAAGCAGGGGGATGGCCAGTTCTGCTGCTTGCATGGCACAGCTCTGCCATGGACAGAACAGGATCAATTTCCAGCCCCGGTCACTTGCTCCCTGGGGCCACCAGTGGTGATGTAGGGATGAGATTTGCTTTGTGTCTCTCAATAATGGATTTTACAGTTAATTAAGGAGTGCAGGAAACAGGCAGTAAAATCTAGTTCATTCCTGCTCTGAGAGTGGTAGAGCTGCCATGATATATAGCAGTGGGAGTAAAAGCAGGTAAATGCAGGAGAACTGAGGAATCCTTCAGAATTCCAGCACTACTGCCCAGCAGGGTGGTTAGGAGGTTCACCAAAGGGATAGTTCTTGGTTCTCAAATCTTTCAAGATTCTGATCTCATTTTCAGATTTTCAAGATCTGAGCCTCATCAGCAAAGTTGACACCATCCTGTTCTGATGTCCTGCTAGAGGAGAATCCAGGCAGCTGGAAGGGTTTCACATTGTGCATCCAGATGCACAGAGTCACAAGAGGCTATTCTGAGAGCAAACACCTAAGGACAATGCTTATGGTCACCCTTTTCTCTCCTGCTTCCCCTCTGCAGACACCAAGGAGCAAAGGGCTACCTGCATCTGGGTGTTTTAACTGATATTCCTTCCATCCAGTTCTACCAGACCAGGTAGGAAACTGGGCAAGGCTGATTTATGCTCCTAGAAACACTCAAAATGAGCCTGCTAAGGTGGCCTTCAAGCCACACTTTCCTATATTAGGAATAATATTTAGATACAACAAAACCTTTGTATGAAATAGCCCAGAAGAAAGATCCATAAAAAGAACCTATAAAGCCTAAACAAAATCCACAGCCACTGAAGCCAGTGGGTGAGCAGGATTAGCTACCTAAAACATCCACAAAGTTTCATAAAAACCAAATCTCTGTCAAGACACTGTGGCCTGAATACTTACACTGTGAAATTATTCTCCACTGTCTTCACTCAGTGTTTTCAGAAGTAGTGCACATTAATTAAACTCTCCTTTTAGACCATGTTCTAGTACATGGATTTAGAAAGGACAGGTTTGGAACAAATATTTCTGTATTGTCTAAACTAAGTTGTTTTAAGTTCTATTCTTTAAGAAGTTCTATACTGGATTTAATGGCAAGAAACACCACAAACCCATGAATGATTAAATGCTGGGGTACCCACAGATAAAGTCCATGTAATAAGAATGGTTTATTGCTATGATTTGCTTAGAGAGATAAATCTATCAAGTTCCCAGTCCCCAGCATATATTAAGAAGGGACAGTGGTCTACAAATAGCCAATATAGGACTATCTCAACTAAGTCTATAAAGCTAAACCAGGATATTTATTTTCAATGCTCTAACTAGTAGCCTAATCAGTAAAGCCCTTAAACTTGCAATAATATTTCACTGATGTGTACCAGAGCGTTACAAGTTATAAAATTTCCAATTTAATTTTACTGCATCCCTCAAGCTGTAGTAATTAGAAGACAAACTCACAGGGAAGCTGTTTATAGCTTCAGGGGTGAGAATTTTGAACCTGTCCTGCAGGTCACCCATGTCCTCAGGGTTCCCAGATCTAACAGCTGCCTGCAGACCCAGGAGTTTATTGTAATACTGCAGTAACTCCTCACTCAGATGAAGGGGGCAGATGTAGATGACGTCCACGTTGGCATCTAAAACAAAGGGGCACAGTGTTCATTACTGGCAGAAAGGTAGACTCCATTCAGAACAGCAATCTGATCATTCCCTAGGACCTGCTATCAGACAGCTTCCTAAAACAGCACTGGAAATAAAAATAATAAATAGATTTTTAATTCCCAAATCTGAGTGGTTTAACTGCCTTTTTTTTTTTTTTTTTCCTTTTCTGTGCTTTCAGCATTTCTCTGAAGACAGGTCAGCAACCCAAAGAAATAGCTAGTTTTCTGAATTCAATCTGCAGAACATATTGGGGGCAGGATTTTGAAAGCATGGCTCACATTAACATCAGGGGGAATTGCTGCTTAAAATAAAAAAATAAAATCAAATAGATCCCATTAACTTCAGTAAATTATAAAACTGAGCTATTAAGTTTTGAAAGCTGATGAAATTGCAATTTCTTATGCTGCCTGGATTTTGCAGGGACTTTCCTGTTCTTGTCCTGGCCACACAAAAGCTCACGGTGGGAAAGCATGAATAACCAGTGTGCAGATCAGTGAGTTAAACACCAGTGTGAAAAGCTGGTTTGCTGCACGTGAAACAACTTGGGCTGACAGACAGTGGATACAAAACCACTCAGAGGTGTGGAAGTTTTTCACAAGATGCCAGGTTGGAAGATTTTAACTACTCTGCTCTTCTAAAAATATTCCTGTTCATAGCTGAGCTAATGAATTAATGGAGCCTTTCAGCATCAAGAGAAGCTGCTGCCAAAACGCGCCGGTCGATTCTGAGCCAAGCTCTGCTGAAATGGGTAGGGAGCCTTCCCATTGTCTGTGCTGGGCACAGCAACAAGAGCCTGGGAAGTGCCAGGGACAACTGGCATTACATGTGGGTGAACCAGGAGCAAGCACAGGACTCAGACAAGGCTGAGCCCCACGCTGTCAGGGTGCAGGATGGAGCAGAACGTCCCCTTGGCTTCACCGCCTCCTTGCAGTGGTGTTAAAAACAAAGAGGGCAGAAGCAAACCTGAAGCATTAAAGCAGTGAAACATCCAACTCCCTGCCCTGGAGCCCTGACAGAGCCTTTGCAGAATACAGTTCATCCCCACAGAACTTGGAAAAATCATTAAAAGAACAGTTCAGTGGAACTATCAGCACTCGAGTGCTTTTAGGTACTCAGACTTGCAAAAAAAAAAAAAAAAAAAGCCTGAAAATTCAGCAGCTAGGGGACAAAAAGTCTATTTGCCACTGTTGGCTCTAAGCTGAATGGCCTGAGCTGTCCAGAATTGACAAGCTCAAGTGAATTTGGTGAATAAAATGCTGCAGTGCATTTTGCTCCTCTTAGCACTGCCCTCTAAAGAGATGTACAAGTCTCCTTTGGACACAGCAGGGCTCCAGAGACAGATTAACTCCCAGGAGGTCACAAGAAGCAAGGAAATCCTCTGGTATTTGAAAGAAAAAAGGAAACCAATGTGGTAAATACCCATGTTCTTCTGCCAGGAGAGGCAAAGCATCTCAACTAGTTAATAATTTAATTAATATTTAACAAGTCTGTATGTTCCTCATGGTCTATTTTACATTTTACAGTAGCAGAAATTTTCCTGGTCACAGATTAAGTGAAAAAGAATGGCTGTTTAAGGGGTAGACTTTATCCCTTTAAGTTTCTAATATTCTTTTAGAGGCAAAAAAAAAAAAAAAAATCTATGGTAAAAAAATGGAAAAAAACCCCCAACCAACTGTACTGTGAAAAACCCCCCACAATATTAGTGCCTAGATAATATATAAAGGCAATTACATTATTATTTTAGGCAACTGTAAATTTCTGGATCCAATATATTTTTGTTACAAACTTACTAAATGGCATTTATAAAATAATAATGATACTGAAATATACATGAATCATGTAAAGTATGTCATTCCAGGGAGCCAATGAAGTTGGGTCACTGACAGATAATATTCTTCACTGTTTTGCTTAAAAGAGGACAGCCATTCTAGGAAAAAACTTTTAAATTTATTATTTTTTGCTGGTTTTAAAACAAACAAAAACTGGTTTAAATAAGGGCTTGCTCTTTTCCAGCACATCTTTCTCTCTGAATGAACACTAACAGAATTAGCCAATTAGTTTTGTAGAATACTAACCACTTTTTGCTTCTTTGGGGTGCTCTGCATGCCATGGGATGAGGCTGCTTTACCTTACTGTGGAGCTGGAAAAATCAGCAGCTTTTTCTTATTAATAAGATAGAGAGGTGCAAATGCCATAGCAAGGAGATTATTTCTGAGGTGATAGGTTCTCTGTATTTAATACTAATAAAAAAGTAATTCCTTGTAGGGTCATTCTCACAACTCTGGGCAAACAGTGATCAAAAGAGCTCATAACATACCCAGGACATCACACAGCCTGCCCAGCTGCATGTTCTGTTGGACAGCAAGGTCAGCAATATGCTCACGGATGCTCTGGGGATACCCTGGAAAACAAGTAAAGCCCCTCCTCAAAATTGTATTCAGAAAACCCCTGGTATAGACTTCAAAGAAATGCAACTTTTGTATTCCAAAAAGCTGTGATAAAAGCATTTCAAATCCTGAACGTGCTCTAGAGCTAACTGCATCACCTTCAGGAATTTCTTTTTATTAGTGAACTGATGTTTCTGTCATGAGGTTTTAAATAGACCTCTAAAGCTCTTTAATTTAAACCCCTAGACTGAATATTTTGAGGTTTCTATGTTGCTGGATTATTTTTTTTAAGGACTCCATCATTAAGCAAGAATCCTTGTACATTTGTCCTTCACACAGATAAAAGGCAAGAAACTCACTTGATTAAGAAGATATCTCAGTGTTACCTGATGACTTTGCTGCAGAGGATGAATGAGCTGCAGCCTGTCTGAGCTTGGATTATCTATTTGGAGGTCAGACTCCCAACCCACTGTGTTCTCACCTTCCCAAGGGCTGCAGTAAATGACAGGACCACAGGAAGCAGCAACTCCAAACCTGTCACTTTTCCATTCAGTTCATTCTCAATTAACCAGTGTTTATCCACAGACCTAACAGGAGTCACTCGTTGCAACAGCTCTGATCAAATCAAGAACAAAGCTGATCTTAATATTCTGTGTTTGGCATCAAATCTTGACTGATCCAGTAAGATCCTTACAACAATTCCATATATCTGCACCTGACCAAGCAGCAGAAACCTAGGAAAAAATTGCTTTTACTGCAATCTGCTGAGTATTTAAGTGCTTTCATTCTGGCAAGTAGTAACAGTGGCTCTTCCAGGCAAATCACAACTATGATGAGGAACCAGCATCCTCAGGGGCTGTGACAATGGCCCTTTGCACAATGGAGAGCAAGAACAGGATAAAATACAGGGAAATGGAAATCACCAGGTTCATATTTACCACTTTCTTGTAAAACTTACCTGTTGTGGTCAGCACAAAGGTACATTTTGTGCCCATTACATTTGCTTTCAAATGCATGAAACGTTTTGGGATAAATTTGTGTTTGCCAAAGCTCCCACTTGGATCCAAAGCTTTGGTTGAGCTACTCCTGCAGCCTGGCTAAGTTAAACTCCAAACTGAGTTGGCAAGAGCCTGGAGGATGCAGTTAAACCACCCTGGGAAAAAAGCAGCAGCAGTGCAGGGCAGTTTAAAGAGCCATAGAGTGATGTCTGAAGGAGGAGGAGGAAAACAACCTAGGCAGGATTTGGTCACCTTGTGTTTCCCAGAGCTTGGGACAGGCTTAATAAAGAATATCTAACTTTTCTCACTCCACTTGGCACACCTACTGTTCAGCTGAAACAGCTTTGAAACAGGATTAATGTATCAGACAAGAGGAAGCTTTGATAAATATTCAGTAGGTTCCAGAAGGTGACAAATGTTATTTATTTCTGTGTAACTATTTGAGTAGAAAGATTGATCAACTATTTAAAAAATAGCTGAATGGGGGGAAAAAAAAAAAAAAAAGCAGCAGTATTGGAATCAGAGCTACAGCAGAAGTGTGTTCATCCCTTAGAGCGCGAGAGGAAATCTGATTAGAAAGTTCCAATTCATTTTTCCTTACAGCAGCTGACAAAAATGCTAAACAATCTTTAAACAAGGAAATCTACTTTGGTTTCTTTTAATCTATACTAGAAATCCCAATGTTGGGGGTTTTTTTGCAGTGAAAAGAATGGAGATATTTCCTCCTCACAACAGTGCAATTTAAACCTTTCACCATCTCATTTCCTGGATTATTTCCAGAAATCTGGCACAAATCAAACTGTTGTAAAAATTAAGAAATTCATAATTATGCCTCTCTCTCCATTTATGGGAATTCCACTCACATGGGAAGACAAAAATAATCAAACTGTGATTTAACTTAAATGCTGAACCCAAGGAAATGGGAGTAGAGGAATGAGAGAAGTCAGGCTACAAAACTCAGAGAAACCAATCACAGCTTATCACCAAATTTCTGTCTTACCTGCTCTGCCCTGGTTCTTGTACTTTAGACATTTTTATGCTTACCCAGATTAAGACCTTAAAATAAAACACATGATCCTGCTGAAATCAGCTGCATATTTAGTCCTCTTTGATTGAAACAAATGTGACTTGTTTAAACTGTCCAGCTTCCTAGAAGCAGCAACATTCCATGAGTCTAAAGAAGGCAAAATATTTTAGGGTATTTAGCAGTTCTTTTTCAAAACAACTATTACAAGACCTGGCAGATCAAAAGCATAAATGGTAAAGCCTGAGAACAAACCTCACAGAGGTACCAGCTGGAAACGTTCCAGGAACAGGCCCAAAATTTTGCAATTTTTTTTTTTTTTTAAATGAGAAATATGCATGAGCAGAAAAATCAAACTTGGAAAATTCTTTCTGCTCTTACCTTTTAAAGGTTTTTTATTTCCAGACTTTGTTTTCATCTTTTCAAATATAAGATGTTATTAAATTTATTTTACATTTGGTCAATTTCTTAGCAATTTTATGCTGATACTTCTCAAAACTAGTTCAATTTTAACATTTCAAAGAGAAAAAAAAAAAGCCACATTACAATTTAATAATGCTTATCATGATGGAAATTCCTGTAAAAACCCCACCAACCTCTAGTAAAACTCTCAATCTGATTTCCTGAAAACAAGCAGGAATAGCTTTTTTAGAGAGCACTTCCAAATCCCTTTTTTGGGGGGCCCCATATATTTTTTTTTCCCACATTCCTACTTAAATAGATCTCCTAATTTTCTAAGAAAAGATCTGCAGTCCAATTCTCTTCAGTACTTAGTTGCTTCCCCATTAAGAGAGCATTTCCACTGCAGCCTCCTCCACAAACACAAACTCCTGTATTTACAGCAAAATGTTGTATAAAGCACCTTCCAGAATCACGGCCTGGGCTCCATGTGAAGTGCTAAATGAAGTGGAATTTCCCTAACTAGAATTTACTGAAGAGCTTGAAATAATTGTAAAACTTCTATAAATTCCACTGCATGGTACAAATCCATCAGAGGAACAGGGACTTAAAGTTGGGGGTTTTTTTTATGCTGGCCTGTTTTGATTAAACTGAGATTTTTTTTGGTTTTAATACAACTTTGACACGATTCTGTTGTGCAACAACTCTGCTGACTTTTGAATTCACACACCTAATTAATAATTGGGGTTTTTTTCCTCTATAAATGCCTTCCTTTGCATTTTTACCCAGTTTAGAACACTGGAATGTATAAATTCTTTGTCAATGATCCAGCATTAAGCTAGGATTCAGTCACATGATTTAACCTACCACACTCACATGAGACTTTTAAGACAGAGGGGTAATTAAAAACTGTTGTTCATCAAACATATATTTATGTTAAACACAGACAGCAGAATCATGAAATAAAAGGCTATCCGGGCTCCAAAACTGAGAGCTTCAAACTTATTTACAGTCTTCATTAATTCAGGGCTTAACCAATTCACGTTAGGAAATCCTGACTCTCTCAGGTCAATTAATTTGCTGTGTAAGTACAACTTATAAATCAAGTTACAAGCGTTTTGACAGGATTTCATGTTTTAAGAGCTTATTG